>QFEY01000180.1:27626-50977 GCA_003316435.1 Russula virescens
TTTTTTTTTTTGAATCTGCATTTTTAACGTGCAGCATGTATGTATGTACAAAGACGCATGCAAGGAGTAGGTACTCCCTGTTGGGTTGGAATGTATGTAGTTAATGTTTGATTGCATCATGAAGTGTGTGTGTGTGAGTGTCATGTTTTGTGTGGAGTGTCATGAGGGTCTCCTCAGCTCATGTCTGCTCGTCCCTCTTGTTACAAGCTCCAGCCCTGGTCCCCCAGAGGACCTTTCCTGCATCCCTGCCCGTACCTCCCAGCAAATCCCCTAGGACTCACTGCCTTTTGCGCTCTATCCAGAATCTCCAGAACTCTCACATGATCTGTCACATGACAGATCACATGCCTTATCAGGTTACCAGTCATATGACTGGTCAGGTGCTGCATCAGGTGATCACTCACATGACTGATCACATGTCATATCATGTGACCTCCAGGACTTCTTGCTGTGCACTCTCCTTCTGTTCTGCATTACTGTACTGATAACTGTTCCTTTGTCACTATACTTGTTCTCATGATCAGATTACTGTTCTATTGCTCAGCTTGATATCATTGGTTTGTCAGATTACTTACTGATTGTTCTGTGATTCATCAGCTCACTTATTATACTTCTTGTTGCTCGCTAATTCATTGCTTACTGATCCCTCTTGTCTGATTACCTGATTCCTTGATTGATTACTTAGCATTACTGATTACATTTAGTCAGCTCTGTTAACTACTTAGCAAGACTGATTTGTCAGCCAGTAGTATACTTGTATTTATACTTGTGCTAGTACTGAACTTAGGCCCTAAGCCTGAGTTAACTGAGTTTTTGTCTCATTATCCTGATCCTCCTGTGTGTGCACCCAAGGCCCTCTTTATCTCAGATCATCTACTTTTGACTTGTGATTATTCGCAAGTCGTACAGAGCTTAGTGATTAAGCTACATCAATCAACTTGTCTGCACACCACCTGCACCGGACCTCCCCAGACTGGCCTCCTGCCTAATTAGGCAATTCCTGACTTCACTTGACTTCAAACCACATTCAGTCCTATTGCAAAACTCCAGATGCACAGGTAGAGCTCCGCTCCCTCTGCTGACTTACTTGAACACAAGAACATCACCTGATCACTATTGCAATAATGATCCCAAGATGGATCATAGCACCTCTGCTGTGCCCCTTTCTATCCATAATCCTCCAGTTCTGGTCTAGGTTCCCTTTGTCACGGTCTGATGCAGGCTTGGCTGGCTGTGATGAATGCGCCTAGTGCTGCGCCACCTTTCTTTGTGCTGAAGATCAGAGAGAGGGAGGTTGTATTTGTTAGGGAGAGAATGTGTTCATCTCTGGCTGCTCTGAACAGCAGGCAGGTGGCAATGATGTGGTGGGCTGTTTGGAAGGGTTCCCCGCACTTGCAGTGGAATGGGTCCTGCGAGGTTGGGCAGAAGTGTGCCGTGTATTTGCCTGTGAATGCGTGTGTGGTCAGCAGATGTATACCCATCAAGAAGATGAGTCTGGAGTGGGAGGCTAAACCTCGGGTAAATGGAGGCAACTTCCCATCAGGTGGGTTGGTGAGCACGAGGTATGCTGGTTGGAGGTGAGAGGCTGATCTCCAGGCAGCTTGCCAGGTGTTTATGGCTTCCTCCTTGGAGGTCATGCAGAGCTGGTCTCTGGAAGGGGGAGGAGGTTGTTTGTTCTTGTATGTTGTGGTCCGTGCAGCCTCTGCAGCTGTGCTTTTCGCTCGTTGGATTGGTTTGAGGCCTTTGGTGAGCGGGGACCAGTGAATTGTGATTTGGAGTTGTTGGTATGTGTCGAGAATGTTGGTGATGGCTTGTCAGAAGTTGGTAGTGTGAGCCTTGTGGTCTTTTGCATCCTTGTTGAGGCATTGGCTCAGGAGCATGGGATCCATTGAGAAAATCTCGACATGTTTGATGGTTGGGTGTTTGTGGATTGAGGTTATTGCTAGCACAGACGCAAGGGGGAGTGCAGCGAAAGCTGCATCCTTTGCTGATGTGTTTGGTCCTACGATTTCCATCAGTATCTCAGTCACCCAGCCTCGGAAATTTGTGGCACAGGCCACTGTTGCAACTGGGTTGCCTGCCCGATTGGACAGGCAAGCTCCGTGGCAGAAGAGGAGTAACGTATCCACCTGGTGTTGGGTTGTTGTGGTTGCAATCTCCTTTGCCATGCATTTCCGTTCTTTGCCTTATGGAATGGACTTGTCCACTTGGAGGCAGTCTGAGGGGATGGCTAGCCTTGCCCAAGGCCTGAGCTTAAATGTGTGAGCGTGTCGGGCCTCAGGTGGAACATGGTTTGCCATTGTGGTCAGTGGGTGTACGAGGTGTGGGGAAGGGAAGGGGTGGGCGCCCTTCTTCTAGCTCTTCATGTGGGCACCACGGGGGCCCTAACTGCTAGATGAGTTGAGATTTGTGTAGGACTGACAGGAGGGAGAGTGCTGTCGTTTTGGAAAGCATTTGTAGATGGATGTGAATGGGAAGTATTGCACTTAGCCGGTGAAGTGGTTCCACCAGAGTAGTGCAGAATGCACCCATAATCCACCTGACTGCCATGTCCTAGACCCATTGCAGAATGCTCAAGAGCTGTTTCTGTCCCATGAACCAGATAGGGGAGCCGTACATTAGCACTGGGAGGCATATGGTGTTGTATGCCAGCCTCCAATTGCCATGGTCAAGGCCCTGCACAGAGTTGCCAAGGAGTTGGAGGGCTTTTAGGGTGCCCTTTACACAGGTGGCCATGATGGTTACGTGGTGGTGCTGATTGAGATGGTAGTTGATGAAGAGTCCCAGGTAGCAGACATCATCCACACACTGGATGGTGATCTCTCCAAGGCTCCTGTCTGGGATGGTGAGCGATGTGGGTCATTGACCATGAATGTTAGGTCTCGCCTTTGTTGGGCTGTAAAAGATCACTTCTGTCTTTTCGTGTTCAATTGTCAAACCTACCTTGCTGAACCAGTCCAGGCATTTGCTGTAGCGAGTGTGTAGGACCTTCTCTACCATGCGGTATGATGGCCCTGAGGCTAAAATGTTGCCATCATCTATGTACATGAATAGCCTGCAGTCCACCCACATGTTCACACGTCTCAGCAGGTTGGCAGTGTAGATAATTGACAAGACCGGTGAGAGGGGTGACCCCTGTGGAGCCCTGGTCTTGATATCAATGGGTTTGGATGTGAAAGTGTTGAACCTGAGGGACACAGTTTGGTCAGCTAGGAATAAGCTGAGCCATGCACAGGTGTTATCGGCGAAGCCCAGTAGCTGGAGGGTGCGAGTGAGGCGCTCATGGTTGATGTTGTCGAAGAATCCTTGGATGTTGAACAACAGGGATGCGCAGCACCCTCCTTGAGTGTGGGTCACTGTGATGTTGTGAGTGAGGGTGAGACCTGCATGGATAGTGGAGGAGTAGGGACAAGCACCAAATTGGTTGGTTGGGACCAGGTTAAATTTGCCAATGTTGTGTATGAGGCGTTTGGCCATCACTTTTTCCAGCAGTTTGCTGAGACACTCTAAGAGGGCAACAGGTCTGTAGCTCTTTGGGAGGGAATAGTCTGACTTGCCTGGTTTGGGGACCACTGTGATTAATGCTTTCTTCCACTCCTTTGGGTGGTATTCTGCGAACAGACAGGAGTTGTAGAGGTTTATGAACTATTCCAGAGTGGCCTCCCAGGCCCATTTGATTAGTTTGTAGCCATGTCCACTTCCGCCAGGGGCGGACATGTTACTTGTGGGCCTGAGTGATTTGGCTATTTCATTCTCTGTAATGGGCGTGAACTCTCTGGGCAGGAGGCATGGTGGGTTATCATGGAGGTCTGGTGAGATTGGGGCTTGCTCTTTGAAGAAGCATTGGCGAAGAGCCTCAGCCATTTTGGTCATGTCACTTAAGATGCCAGCTCCCATCTCGAGGGCAGGAATGGAGCACATCCGGCAACTGTGTCTCCATCAAGCTGCTGTCCAGAGTTTCTCTGTTGATGCTTCACATAGGAAGGTGTTCGCCCAGTTTTGTTTCGCCTGCCTGATTGCTGACTTTAGTGCCTTGTTGGTGACATGTTTGGATTCATCTGAGCATGCCTGGTGGACTGTATTAACTGCAGCTCAGCACTTGTCATTCCACCAATTGGCACATTTGATAGGATTGGTATGTCTCTGTTTGAAGGTGGCTATCGAGGTGTCCTCGATGTGACAAGTCAGATTCTCTGCTATAGAGTCAATAATGTGCCTTTCAGTTGAGAGAGGGGGAATGCGAAGTTCTGCTCTGAAATTTGTGACCCATTCCTTGCATGCTGCATCTTGTATGATGTATGGGGGTCTAGTTTCTGTGGGCTGCTCCTGTGGGGCCTGGGAGAGCTGGTGGTGTACCCAGATCCCTGCATGGTCAGAGCCCAGCGAGGCCTGGAAGTCAATAACTAGATCCTGGAAGGAGTCATCAAGCATCACTACTTCATTGACCCAGATGAGGTCTAGGGTGGAGTCCACTTGCCTTCAGTCTCCCCATCTCATTGGGATGCCTTGCTGGTTCAGCAGGTTGAGAGTTTGGGACGTTGCCCATTCCTCTAGTTCTACTGCCCATGGTGACTGTCGGATTCCTGGTGGGGACCACCCTTGTGCATGGGTGTTGAAGTCTCCCCCAATGATGGTTGGGATGCGTGGGTCTATGTCAATGGAGGTTATCTGGTCTAGGGATTGGGTGCATGTGGTGCAGCTGGGTTGGCTGTGGTTGCCTTCCCTATCTGCTGTACATGCATCATGGTAAATGTTGTACACTCTGAAGGTCATGTTGTCTGTGTGCACATCCAGAGTGAGTAAGTAGTAGTTAGAGGTGAGGTCAGTGCAGTTTGTCACTGAGAAGAAATTGGAGGAACATCTTCTGAAAGCAACTACTTTGCACTGCTGCTCTGGTTCAATATGTGGGTGGAACATTTCCCACAGTGGGTTTGCCACTGTATCCTGGATTTCAGTTCCAAGTGGATTGGTGTCAGAGCATGAGGTACTTACCATATCAAACCAGGGTTCCTGTACTAGAATAATGTCAGCTCTTTAGTCGGAATTCAGAATTGCATGAAGGCGATGATTGCTCTGCCAAGCATTTATCCATAATAATTGGACTTTATTCATTGAGAATTGATGTCATCATTGATGGAGTCATGTGCAGGAATGCAGAAAGCTTGCTGTGCCTTGCAGCTAACATCGATGGTGAAGTGGCCATGTCCGTTGCAGTTGAGGCATCACAGTTCACAGTTGCAGGTGCCATGTACTTTGTGGTGATTTTTCCACAGGCAGAGGATGTCGTGGTCCTTGCTATGGTGACCTTTGCCACACCTGTAGCATTTAACCGTATTGCAGGGCATTGGGCACCAGTTAGCAATGTGTCTGAGCTTGTGGCAACGGCCACATTGCATTAGTGGTGGCTGCAACACCCATTTTGCAAATGAGATTGGTTTTCTGAACATAGCTAGGTGTGTCTTCTTCATGGTCTGTGTGATGGTGCCATCACAGTCAATGAAGGCAAAAGAGATGGAAGATGTATTGCTGGTGATGTGTTCTGGCCATCTGACCTATGCAGGGGCAAGGACAAAGTGAAGCTTTGCACAAATGGGGTTTCATACTACTTCCTCCAGTAGTTGCTTCTCTGTATACATCGTGTCGCTGTCTGGGTCCGACACTGGGGTGCCATGGAAAATGACCCAAGACCAACCTGCACAAGAGGCTAGGACCCCATGCGGGAATGGTTGCAGCAAGATGTGGGCAACTTGAGTGATCTTTGTGAATGGAATGTTGCCTGTGAAGGTGTATACGTAGTTGTGTGTGTGTGTGGCCCACCTCCCTGAAAGTAGCAGTAGTTCCAACTTCACCAAGCGAAGGGTGGAAACCACTCTTCTACAGATCAATAAAGCATCTGAGAGATTGGTGACTACGCTACCGGGTGGTCTCTGCACCATGATCTCTGTGCGAAGTGTCTCTGGTCTGGGAGCTGGTCTGGGAGCTTGTTGTGGTTTGTCATTTTGTTGGGGTTGGGTTTGTGTCTGATTCGCCATCTGTGTTGGGTCTGGTCGGTGGCTAGATGGTTTGTTCTTTCCTTTGCGGTGCAGAATTGTCTGCCACTGGTTATTGGAGCTTACCTTGGTGGCATATGAGGTTTTGGTCGGGAGATTTGGTGGTTTGGGTAGGGTGAGGTTCGCAACCTTGGGCTGTGGTGTCAGGCCTTGGGGAGTGTCCTCTTGAGCTGGTGTGAAGTCTTCTTGTATTTGCATGTCTTCTTCTATGGGGGAGTTGTCGATGCAGCTGGAGTTCCAGTCATTCCAGGGCTGTGGTGGCAGTGGGTTGTGGTAGGGTGTTTGGGTTGGATTTTGTTGGCATTGTGAGAGGTGATGGTCTTCATGATTGTCGGTGGCGCATTCCCGGATGAAGGCAACTTGCCTGGCAGTGGTAAATCCTCCTCCATTGGCTGCTGCTTTATCCCTGTTCATGTTTTTGCATTTGAGTCGGGAGAGTCTGAAGTCAAGGGCAGCAGCAAGTTTGTCGACTTTGGAGCTAGAGGTAACTGCGAGGTCATTTATTTTAGCAAGAATCATATCAGTAAGGCTGGTGATCACCAGGTCTAGCTGGCTTGCCCCTGGGAGGGCAAGTGAGGAGTTGGTAGAGGTCAGTGGTGAGGGTGTGATTTGAGGGACCAATTCCGCCAGGCCTTTATCTAGGGCTTGGCGTGCTTCACTGAGTGAGAGGCCTGTGGAGAGAGGGAGCAGCTCTGTCTGTCTCTGATGGAGGAGGGATTGTTTTTCCCTCTTGATTGTGAGGTCAACCATGTCCATTATCGCTTGACAGCGAGCCTTGTAGTAAGTGTCAGCATATTTGCCAAGGGCCGCCTCCATCTGAGCCGCAATCTCGGCCTCCTTGAGAGCTCTAAATTTGGCGTCAGCTGCCCTCAACTCAGTTTCAATATTCTCTCATCTAGATTTCTGTTCAGCTGCGTAAGCCTGCTCTATGTCAGAGTCAACCTACTCAAGGGTGTGCTTCCATAAGAAGTCGTGCAGGCTCGTACAGGAGCAGTCAGTGGTGTGTAAAAATGTCATGAAGTCTGCCTCAGTGAAAATAGGGTCACCTATGTGGCAGAGGCAAGTGCTACATTGGTGGCTGTTTAGAGGGAATTCTGAGAAGGCTGTGGCAACTGTTCTGGCAAACTTGCCAGTCAGCTTCAAAAGTTCCTGCTCTTTGATGGAGAGCAGGTTGGTAAGAACTTCGTCACAGCCCTCTGCCCTGGTGTTGTGCAGGCCAACTATCATGTGGGCTAGGAGGTCTTTGTGGAGTCTTGCCCATGCCTCTGGGGCAAGGGCACAGCTTTGGGTGCAGAGGCCTCTTTTGAGATGATCTGTGACTGTATGATAATGTTGGAGGAACTCGGAGGTAGAGACCTCTGCACTTTCTTCATCCAACTTATCTCTGTCGAGGAAAAAACAGCCTTTGGGAAGGTATTCTTTGGAGGGGTTTCTGCCGAAAGCTTCAGCAAGGAACAGCAGTTTGTGGTCCTCCCTGAGGTCCTCTTCTGTCAGAATGGTGCCGTTGCTAAGAACAAAAGAAGACATGTCCTGTGAGAAATATGCTTTCAGTGCCTCCAGTGGGTCTGGTGCTGGGTCAGGGTTGGTAGTAGACATTGGTTTGGGTGAGATTCAGATGGGTTTGTATGGCAGTGAGGGAGTTGCAAGCTGGGCCCAGGCGGTGTTTCTGATTAGGAAGGTAGTGGAGAGCAGAAAAGGATGTTGAACTGTACAATATTTCTGGGCTTAGGTTTGGGCATAGATTTGGTGGCCTTGGGATTCTAGTAGACAGTTGCTAAGTATACTACTGCATATAAGGGATCCTGTGGTGTCATATCTGGTGTGGCAGGTGATGTCAGCAGATCTGGCTCAGGCAAGGCCCATTCTTGTCCCTGGGTGATAATTGGGTACTGGAAGCAAACTTGCCAGTAGAGGAGCATATATGAGTTGTTGTAGGTAATGAAGGCCTTGTTCTTTATGGCCTTGCTGATTATGAGGAGTTTAAGTAGCTTGTCCTCAGAGCATCTTGACAGATTGGCTGGTGTTCTGACTGGGATAATGGGTGGTGTTGGCAATGCAGTTAAGTCTGAGAAAGATGAGGGAGATGATGGAACTGCAGGTGGCACAGGCAGGGAAACCAATGACTGGGGGCATGTGTGCTTGGGTTTGGATAAGGATAAGAAAGGTGATGATGAATGGGCAGATGGGCAATGAGAGGCTTTGTGCTGTGAACAGGGCTGTTGTTTGGGAGGTGGGGACTGAGTGCAATGGTTCCTCCTGCATTGTGTGACATTAGCTTTGAGGTCTTCCACATATTCTTGTACTTGCTGCTTATCTGGTAGGAGTGTGTGCCTGGGTTCATGCCAATTGTTGGTTTGCCACTTGTAGTCTTCATACCAGTCCTCAGCTTTGCATTGCTTGTGCCTTAAGTCCTTTGGCTGTTGTGAAAAGATGTCATGTGCTGTCTATACTACTTCTTGGGTGCAAAAATACTTGCTGGCTTGCTGAGATGTGAGGAGAAGGCAACAGAGGATTAATGCATGGTCTGCTGGGTGGAAGCCATACCAGAAGAGCTCATCTTGCTCATCTTGCTCCAATAGGTGCAAGTCAAGCTCATCCAGAAATTTATGATAGTATGTGACTATATCCTCCTCTGAGTCTATGTCATGCTCCATTAACCATAACACATAGTCGAAGATGTCTTCCTTGTGTGCCTTGTAAGGCATTGTGGATGGGGAGTGGTGGCACACTAAATGGAAGGGCATTGCCTAAGCAACAAGGAATGGGGGCACAGGTGTACTGGGCTGCCAGAGGCAACCTAGAGAAAGGAGTTTTTGCCAAGCTGAGATAATGAGAAGATCTGAAAAGAGAGAGACAGGAAAATCTAAAAAGCTTTCTCTGCCTCACTGGGGCAACCAATTGTAGTGTGAGATCCAAAGATGCATGCCTGTGAGTTTGAAAAGGGTGGAAGGATAAAGGTTAAAAGAATAAAGAGAATGTGCTCACAATCCCAGAGGGATGCAAGTGTGTTGAGGCCAAGACTGTGGGCACATGGATTTGGGGGTAAATAGGGCATTGCTTTAATGGTTTCTGCTTGCCCTCTTTTGAGGACCCATTGCCATTTTATATTTGCAAGATATTAGATATTTACAAACTGGACTGTACTACTGAACCTAAAGGGGATAGAGAACAAGAGAGGGAAGCTTAAAAGGAAAGGTGCAAGGCTGTGCATGAGGCAGTCACAATGTTAGCTGGCAAGAAATGGAGCTGGTTCCAAGGCTAGCACATATCACTCACTCCCTTACAGTGGCAAGGTTGGGCATATAGCCATGGACCCTAAGTGCCCTCAATATTAGAAGTCTATGCAGCAACAATTGTTCACCATGCAGGTTATCAATGATAGATCAGAGGATGGCCAACCTGAATAGGATAAGGCTTCTAACATCCAAGAAGGACAAGATGAAACTCCTGGACCTGATGTGACAAATGATGCAGACAGCCCTGAGGAAGAGTAAACATCAGGAAGAACCTACTTGGATAATCTGTGCTTATCAATGGTAATTATGTCTAATTGGCACTAACTTGAATTATCACTGATTATGTTGCCACCCCTAACCAATCATTAAATTAGCATAGTTATACCTGATACAGCTTCTTAAACCCACACCACCACCATGCCTGCCATACAAACAATCCTTCTACCTTCATTCCTCCCCCACCCCAGGGAACAACTACATTCTATCCTTCCCAATAACCACAACTCACTCACATCCATGCTAGGCCTAGCCCTGGCATACCTGAGATCCATACACCCTACAAAGACCTCTGATAAGGCCACTCAGGCAAGTGGTCACATCCTCAACCTTCTCTACCAAGACCTGCTCATTCAGTCCCTTCTCCCTAAGGGCTCCCAGCCACACACAGCCCCAGCCAAAGAACTCACAGCACTCCAGTCTTGCCTCACAAGCATGGAGAACCTCCTAGCCAACCTGGCCAAGACCATATTGGACATCAGAAAGGACATCAAAGCCAAACCCCAAAGCCCCCCTCCCAACTCTGCAAAAGGCAACCCCAAGCCCTCCTTGCCCCCTGCCCAACCCTCTTATGCCAATGTCATATCCTCTCCCCAGCACCCTAGTGTTGTGGTGGAAGCCTCAGGCTACACCTGGCCAGATTCAAAACCCTCACCAGTGGACATCTGTGCCACCATTAATGCTGCATTGAACCACACCAACCCCACCAGATACACATTTCTGCCACAAGGTGGACTGCAAAGGGAAACCTGGTCATATGGGGCAGTGCCAATACCACAGCATCCCAACTGACTGCTGCCCTCCCTCACTTTATGGAGGCTCTCCAGACCTCCCTCTCAGCAATAAGGGGTGACATGGGTATGGGTAAACCCTTGGATATACAGGTGTAAGGGTATAAGGGTATGGGTATGGGTTTGGAAGTTCATACCCTTGCATACCCTTAAGGGTTTCATAAGGGTATATGGGTATGCTTACATAATGATATTGTGTGATTTTCCTAATTACAGAACATTATATCAAAGATTTTTATCAATTAAATTTATAGTTAAAGATTATTCAATGCTATAATTGCCTTATTATATCTATAAAGAAGTTTAATTTATAGTATAAATAGTAAACACCCTAGTTATTATCACTTTTTATCTTAATTTTGACTTAAATGTATTGACTTTTATGCAAAACCCTTATACCCTTGACAAATTCTTATACCCTTAACAAAACTCTGAAACCCTTAACAAACCCTTGGCAGTATGGGTATGGGTAGATACCCTTACTATATGGGTAAGGGTATAAAGGGTAAGGGTAAGGGTTTGAGATTTTATACCCAAGGGTTACCCCTGTCACCCCTTACTCAGCAACTGCAGTTGCAGTATCCCAGTCCCCACCCAAACTCTGGCCCAATATAAAATGGTTGAAAATTCACATCAATGCTGTTCCAACTGGCAAAACTGAAACACAAGAAGCCTTCACCCCAAGTGAGGTCCACCAGGCCCTCGCATCTGAGAACCCCTCATACACAGCCCTCACCATTACCCAGCACCCCTCATGGGTGTGTGACCCTGCCAGCTACACACCAGGCACATCCTCCTCCCTCTCCTTCTCCTTTGAGGACCCAGATGGCTCCAGTGCCCAGCACCTCATTCATGCATGGACACTCTATGCCTTTGGGCATGTCATTACTGTCAAGCAATGGAAGGAAACCCTGCCTAAAAAGAAGCCTTCTTGCAACCCTCCCACAAAATCAAACCCTGCACCCTCCCCCTCCACCCAGGCCTCAGGGCAACCAGCCCAAGCTAGCACAGGCCAACTGTCCATCTACAACCCCACCAACAATGCCAGTCCTACCTGGTCCTCAGCCAAACAAGCCTGCTATCAGCAAGTGATTGCACCCAAGGCTGAGAGGCAGAAGCACCAAAGGGGGCCTCCTTCAACATAATACCCTGCTGTAGACCACAACAGGGTGCTGAAGCACTGTGTGCCCACCAATCCCAACTCTTCCCAAGGTGTTTTTGCACATTTTTCCTCACCTCTTCACCACCTATGCAACCCTCCCATTTCCCAACCACACCCTGGCTACCTGTCACACCTCTAGCTTCCTTTCCTCTCATCCCCTTCCATTTCACATTAGCCTACTATACTCTCATCAGTCCAGGGGCCTTCAAAAGGCCATTGCACTCTGCTGCCTCTGCCTGCTCTTACAAGTTAGCAAGTAGCCCTGAAGGTGCCACAAGGAAGCCCTTTCACTTATATTTCCTATGCACATACAGTAGCATAGGACTGTGTCTGTACTTATGGTTGTACACAGCAGTATACAAGTTGGATTTAAAAAAAAAAAAAAGTTATATCTGATAACACCAAATAATGATGGACTGTTATGCTCAGACTACAGTGTGGGACAGCACTTTCCAACCTCTCAGCAAGCAAGAAATTCAATTTGGCTACTCCTCCCCCAAAACACAACCAAACTCATGAAACAAAGTGCAATTTGTTCACATCAAAAAGTAGAATAATATGTATTCATTAGTTTTTCAAAAATAATTAAGCACTTATGTTTTCCAGGGAAATTTGAAACAATTTGAAATTTATAAATTTCTCACACTAGAAATCACTGTAAAAACATCACCAGAGCATGTCTATTGATTGTACAAGGCATCCTGGGTATCTAGAGCTGCAAATATTGTTTGTGCAGGCTGAAATTGAGCATAACAATGAATAAATGTGCATTGGGCTAAGCAGGACAGGTGGACTGGGCTGATTCTGTATATAGCCAAACTGGAATTAATGATAAGGCGACTTTATCACTGCTCACTAGTGCAGCATGTTGCACTCTTTTGCCTCAATTATGTCTGAAGGGAGACCAATCCTCCTGTGTGACTTGTATTTCTTATTTGCAAATGCAGCCTGGCAGGCATTCAGTCCCTTTCTGTTAAACAGGCTATCTAATGATCATATATGCTAGAGCATGT
The DNA here is from genome assembly GCA_003316435.1 of Russula virescens. Taxonomy (NCBI): domain Eukaryota; kingdom Fungi; phylum Basidiomycota; class Agaricomycetes; order Russulales; family Russulaceae; genus Russula; species Russula virescens. The sequence goes on from QFEY01000180.1 coordinate 40,155, forward strand.
GGATACTTACTGATATGCATCAATATACCTCTAAGTCTTCTGGAAGAACTTGCAAATTGTGACCAAATTGCAGGCATTGAGGTATTGCAGGATAAGTGATCTTGCAGTTATGAATTGCCCATCTGCAGATCCATGATAGCCTTGAATGTCAGAGATATGAGGGAGCAGTGCCTGAGAATAGATTGATGTATGTACAGTGTTTTGCATAACCCCAGAGCATCTTTATCACATTCAACTCACAATAAAATCAGGGCAAGAATAGACACATATGCCCTGCTCTTTCAATGACCATTTGAATGAGTGGCTTCTCTGACAGGAAGTCCTCTTAATTGGCAAGGACTTTGGTTATACAGCACCACTTGTTGTTAGATATTTGTGGCACTGTGGTGTCAGACATTGTGATGTCCTCAGCTTTAATCATATGGTTTTGCCCCATTGCCTCTGCCAAGGCAATGCAATGCTCTGCATCCTTGCATGCCTGTAACTTTAAGCATAGTGAACACTTGCCCACAATCTTTACATTGTGTTCCTTGCAGATTGAGGTGTATTGATCCCAGATGGACTTCCATTCCTGCAAGATGACCTTCACCCCCTTTGGTTTATCATGGAGCTTCTGGTTATGATAATCATCAGGGAAACACATCTTCTGGATCTGTCTGCATGTATCTGATTCACCAGGTGCTAGAGGTGGATTGCTGAGTGGGATCACAGTGTCCTGTAGTTTTGTCTGTTTCTTGGAAGGATTGACATTCATATTGTGTATGTTGAGGAAATCCCATGTGTATCCTTTATGTGCAGAGGATTGATTAAATACAAACATGCCAATGCAACCTGGGTGTGTGTGTTCAAAGATTGCAATCATGCACTTGATCTGCTTGATCAGCTGTGATAGATCCCACCATGTGTTATGACCCTTTCCAGGATATGTGATCTTGTGTGCTTCAAATGCAGGAAGCTGCAGCTCAGAGGGAAGCCTGAGCTGCACTGCAATCTGTGCATCAGATAGTCTGAGTTGGCCAACAGTTTTGCAGATAAAATCAGACACATGGATTGCCTGCCTGTGGCCCTTCTTCCAGATAGGCTGTTGACCATGTGCTAGCCACATTCACTGGTGGTACTCATTTGTGTGGAAGATTGTCTCATCTTATACAATCAATACATGTTTATGCTCTCTGGGCAAAAGCACTGGTGGGATGTGCTCAAGTGTCTTGTTATTATAGTGTGCCATCAATCTATTGATAAACTGTGAAATCAGCGCATGCTGCTTGTAAGTTTTAGGGTGATCCCTTACCATTTATACCTATTCAAGATCTGATCAATAAACTCATTCCTCTTATTGATAACATTGGGGTGTTTGTGGCCATCCACATACATCCCCTTTTTTGCCTCTTTGCACTCATATCCTAGCTTAAACCTGAGCCATTGCTGAGCAGTTCACTCTGAGATCATACCCTCAATACCAAGTGCAGGCAGGATGACCTCATTTATATGCTGGCAGAATATCTGAGGTGTAACAGATCCCAGTGATTGAGATGCAAGGTATATGCAGACATCATACAAGTAGTGTTAGGGAAGTTTGGTTTGGTTTGGTTTGGGCCACTTTTGGCCAAACTGAAAACCAAACTGTTTGGTTTCTAGCAAGATTTTCTGAAACTGAAACCGAAACCGATACAAACTGTTTGTAACAGTTCAGTTTGGTTTAAACCCAGCTTGAGACAGTTTCATTTGCATTTCAGTTTGATTCAGTTTAAACCATGTTTGAACCTGGTCTCAGACAGTTTGGGAAATGTAAGCACAGATTTATTGTGAGGGAATAAGCAACGGGTAGCAACAAACTAACGACTATGATTACTACATGCAATACAGGCTGTCCATGAGAGGGGGGAGTGGGCAGCAATATGAAAAATTGAAAAAAAAACTATGACCTACACACATAATGCAAGACCTGTTCTCAAACACTATCATTAATTAAAAGTTCATCCACCTCACAATCGAGTTTCTTGGCAAGAGCAGCTTTCTCAAGGTGGGCAGACAAGATACCAGCCTTGTATGCACCCTTAGCTACTTGCACAGCCTTGAACATGGCTGGCATGATGCAGTTTTGGAAGTCAGTGCCAATGTGTTGTGTGCTGGAGAACTGATGTTCCGATGCTGTAGAAGAACCAGGGATGGCAAGAAAGTCTTGAGCCATCCTTGTGAGTGTGGGGTAGACAATGCTATGGCCCTTCCACCATTTGATAACCACTGGTCTCAGGCAAATTGTCAAAGGGCTTGAGGGGAGATGTAAGGTAGGCCTGAAGTTTGTGGTATGGGTTGGTGTCTTGAGCCTCCTCAGCAATACAGCTTGCAACAGCTGACTGCATCCAAGCAGCACCAAAGAGCATGTTGGATGGTTCTTTTACAGGTGTCAAAGGAGGGGGCATTTTGTCAGGATTGGAGGTTGAGGTAGACCCATTGGGGCAGAAGTATCTGTCAAACTTGATAGTGTCTGTCAGTTGCATAAATGAGTATACAGAGAAATAACTTACCACTGTGTTGAGGCTCTGTTTCCCTGCATTGAGATACTCCTCCTCCCAGTGTGTCTCAAAGTATGCCATCTTGATGCAAGGATCCAGGATGAGGCAGATAAAGTAGATACTGCTATCATTGAGACTTCTATACCACTTGTGAAGGTTTGCAAGGCCAGCCTCAATTGCAGGGATGATTGGTTGGTACTTTGATCTCTTGGCCATCTGCTCCCACTGCTGCTGCAATGCTTCAATAACAGGGAGCACACAGTAAACAGTGGGTTGAGAGCCATGTGAAAAGGTTTGGCAAGAGAAGGCTGGCCCTTTCAGACCATTGCAAATGAGCTCGAGTAAGCTCCATTCACTGTTGCTGAGCCTGAACATTGCATATGTTTTCAGAGGTTTGAGATTCGGAACCCTGTGGTCATCATCAGCAAGAAGTGTGAACATATTGCAAGTGGGGCAGACATCAAGCATATGGTTGATGAGGTCATAAAGTGAAGCCCAGCACATATGGACCCATTTAAGAAGTTGAAGTGGCTTGAGACTCTTATCCTTGCAGAGTTTTTGGAAAAACGCATGGGCTTGCAGGGAGAAGTGGATCTGGTTGATAAATGCCAAGACCTTACCCAGCAAGTCAGCAGGATTGAAATTGGTATTATCACCTGCCAGGTCAACATCAGCAGCAGGACCCTCAACGTCATCTTCATTGATGGTGTTGGCACCCAGCTTTGAGGATAATGCCGACTTGATAGACATCATCAGCATCAGTCCCATTTTGCTGATGAAAGTCTGGGACATGCAGTGAATGGCATGTTCCATACAGTGTGCATGCCACTCCTTTGTGACCCACTTCTCGAGGGTGGGATTGATGGTCTTGGCTAAGACAGCAATTGCTTTATCGCATACAGTGGACCCATCAGTGATACCCCAGCCAAGTTTATCAGGGTTGGCCAGTCCAAACTCATTGAGGATATTGATAAGGAGAATGCCGGTGTTGGCCCCAGAATGATTACTGACAATCTCCTGAAATGCAAGGATTTGTTCATGTACAACCCACTCAGCATCAATCCAATGAGCCATCACAGTCAGGTAGGGGTCACAGGTGCGTGAGGTGCCTGTGTTGAATGTGAAGGACACCCTGCTGTTGAGTGATTTAAACTGATTGCCAAGTAGACCCTTGGCACTGATGGATTTGCTGTAAATCTCATCTGTAAGGGTTGTTCAGCTGGGGATATCACAAGGGACCATAGATGGGCAAAGATAGTTGAGGAGGCCCTTGAATGACTCCTTCGTGATGACTGAGAATGACTGAAAACTTAGAGGTTAGTAGGTAGGGTATAAAAAATAGATAACCATAGACCTGATTATCAAGGATAACCCACTTGCAAAGATGCAAGAGAAGTCCTTTGTGCTGAAATGGGGGTACTGAGGAGGTCTGAACAACAAATGAGCTGAGATTGCTCTGCACACTTATGGAATTGCCCTCCTTCATTTTGGGGTTCTTCGCAATGGCAGGGATGTTGTTCTTCTTGCAGACCTCATGGTATTATCAGTAGTGCTCGCCACCCTGGCAAGTAAAATGTGCACGGAGGGTTGACATCAAATTTGTCAACTTGTAGAACCCTGTCCCAGCAGGTAGCTTATGATTCTTCCTGTAGATTGTGATTAGGATAGGCAGAAGAGAAGCATTGTTGTACGCACTTGCAGAGAACACACCACCAGCCTTGCATGACTTTGCCATCCTTGTGGCACTCGCCCAACTTGTATATGAGGTCAAGGTCAGCCCAGTGCTTGTCCTTGCTATGGACACAATGGCTACTCCTATGTTTCTGTGGTAGATATGTCAGTGGATCGTAGATGTGTCAATAACAGGGGAATAACTTACACATTTGTCCTTGGAGGTCAGATTGCCCTCATTGCTGTTGCCATTGCCATCACCATTACTGTCATTGTTGTCAGAACCCGAGCCCTGATCATCACTGCCCTCATCTGTCTCAGGCTTGGAATCAATGGAGATGACAGGGGCTTGGGCCTTTTTCACCCTCAACTCTTAAGAGGGTGGCATATCATTATCTGGGTGGCTTTGTTTCTGGCCACTCTTGTGTTGGGCCTTGGTGGCAGCTTTAGTGGGTGGTTTACCCATGACAGATGTGTCGATTGCTATTTTTGGATGGCTGCATAGCTGTCAGACACAATTGGAAGTGTCACCGCCACATGGTGCAGTCGACAATAGACTAAGCTCGAAGGGATAGCCTAACTGCTAGATAGTGCTCGAGGTGCACTATGTCGATAATGAGGATAAGAGAGACAACTCTGAAGTGTTGTCTAGGGCTTTCTCTGGTAAGGGTTCCTGCTAAATGGGCTTTGACCCAATAGCCACCCACAGTATAGATACAGAAGAGGAGTATATTGAGACTACTGAGACAGGAGACTCAACTTGCTGTTGGATATGGCAATCAGTCATAAGCCAATACCCCACTTCAGAACTCAAGACTGGATAGCTCAGTGGTTAGAGCTACTGGGATATAACCGGGAGGTCCTGGGTTCAAACCCCAGTCTGGTCATATTTTCTCTTCACTGTGCTGTCACCCACTATATCCCTCTTTGGGATGATGTGCGGTCCCATGGTCACGTGGTTTCACCTCATTTATTTCAGAGGTCCCACGATTCTCAACACTTGCCATCTTAGAGACAGCAAGGCGTAGCTTATATACTACAAAAGGGACAATGACTAAGCTAGGATACACACTACTAGCACAAGGCCTCCATGAGGCATATAGCCATCAGTAACAAGAAAACATGCACAAGATGCAAGGCAAACACGAGGCAAACATGACAATGCCCTAATATCATACATGAGGCAAACATGAGGCCAGTTCCTGAACTTACACCGGTATATCGGTAACCCCGATCCCAGAGGCCGGTAACAGGAAGGGCTAGCAGAGGAGGTAGGAGTGATGGGATCGAGTGGAGTGGATGCAGTCGATGAACCAGGGGGACCTTGGTTAATAGGATACTCATCATTGGCATCGTGGTAAAATACATAATCCAAGGGGGATGCAGCCATGTTGAATGCAAGAGTGCAGATGGAGGTTGAGAAAAAAAATGCCAATGTGTTCATCTAAAGTCCGAAGCCCATTTAGGTTTGCGAGCCAGCACACAAATCAAGCAGAAACTGTTTGAAATAGGTGCTAAATTGTTTGGGGTGAAAGAACTTGCCCAAACCGGGATGAATGTCACAAATAAGTCTAAAGTCCCGTGGTTGCCCATAAGGTAGCCAAAACCATTTGAAACCTAAGCCAAACCATTTGGTGTGACCAGCAAGTGCCCAAACCCAAGACCAAACTGTCTTACCAGGCATAGGAAATCACTAAACCAAAACCAAAACTTGTGGTTTTGGTTCAGTTTAAACCAGGTTTGTATCAGTTTGAAACCAAACTTCCCCAACACTACATGCAAGACACTTTTATTGTTAAGAAGAGTGTGATGTCTGTGCTGTGTAAATGTCTTTGGCAGAGGCAAGCAATGGTTTTTTTTAAGATAGACTTTATTTTGTCTGATCTGGTGAGTGAAGTAAGGGCCCTTGCCCATGCACCATGCAATGGCCAAGCTCATGCTGAGACATGGGTGTTTGCAGCCTGTGTGCTTTTGGTATCACATACAGAGTTTAACATACTTTTTTTTTTTTTTTTGCAAAAGAGCAATGTGATTGCAGGTATAAGAGAATATATCATGAGCCATAGGGCATTGGGTTATGTATAATTGGTATATGTTGAAGGATACATGACCTTCTACATGGATTGGGAAACATCCCATCCAATTAGGAAGTATGCCTTATGCATTCTTATGTGTTGTGATCCCATAGTCACACATTATTCCTTATATTTACTTATGGTAGTAGCATGTCACATCACAGTCTCCTTATGTATATAAGGACCTCAGTTTCTTGCAGTAAATGCAGAGAGTTCTTCTCTATCTTTGTAGCACAAGTAGTAGTCACTAAGTCTAAGCTGGTAAGCCTGCTCTGCACATTTATTGCTGTGACAGTATAGTAGGCAATTGTAGGTATTATGTGTAAAACATATATAGAAATGCATCATTGGAAAGAAGAGAGCAGAAACTCACAGGGGTCTCAGGTCTAGGTTCAGTCGAGTGCTTAATGATTTGGAAAAGACTTTTGTTCAGTGTATGTACCAGCAAAGTCTCTCACCTCCATAGGGGGAAAGGAAGAAAGCCATGTAGTGAAAGTTGGGTATATGGTTGGCTTTGATCTCCCAATCCAAGTCATAATTGTTGAAATAGTGCTCTGGGGTCCATAGGGAGTTGCCTTCAGAACAATTGTTAACATCATTGGTGCCTGGGCGAAAGTGTAGAGAGTATGTGGCATGGAAGGCATGACCTGTGATGAGCTGGAAGCATGTGGATTGTGCTTGATGCTGTTGAGCTGTTAGGACACCCTTGACTCAGGGGTGGATGTTGAGGGATGGTGGGTCAGAAAAGACCAGGTAGCGACATCAAGGGTTGTCTTCCTCAAGTGGTTGTCATAGGGCTGCCCAATTGGCCAGGAAGGTGTTGTTGGGTGAAGGGGTGACAGGTGTGGGTGAGAGTAAGACATGTGAGGAGTAGAGATGGAGTGGAACCATGTGCCAGCACTTGTGTGACCAAGACCAAGATGGTGAGAACCACTGGCATAAGAACTGTGTGGATGAGTCAGCAAAAGCATTGCATATGGCAGCAGCCAGGGTGTGTAAAGTAGGGTTTGACAAGTCTGTAGCATAATGTGGTAGTCCAGAGTCCATGTATAATATTGTAATGTGGGGTAAGGAAGGGTCTAGGCAGTGTAAGCCATAAATAAGTGCAAGAAGAAGTGTGTGTTGGATAGAAGAGCCCAAAGTGTAGTTGGAGATGATGATGTTGTTTTGTGAGATGATTGCATACAGTCCAATAGGTTTTTTGTAAAGTGGGTGAGGGATGCTCCATATGAGGAGCTTAGGGAGTAATGGTGATTTGAGTGTGGAAAGAGCAAGTTTGGTAGGTAGTGATTTGGTAAAGAAGGTGACATGTGGTAGGGACCAGGTAGGCTTCACTGGGTGTGGCAGTGGGGAATAAATTCATGATCAGGGAGGGGTGTTGGAGATGTGGTATAGGGGGTTGTTATGCATGAGAGTGCAGTGTTGTAGGGTGCATAAGGTAGGAGAGCATAGGTAAGTGAAGTCAGGTAACATAAGAGCATGCTCCTGGGTGTGTTGGCCCAACCTCAGAAGATAGACCCTAATTGGTGGGATGCTTAAGAGTGTATCCATGAGGTTGGCTGGGGTTGTGCAAAACATGCCTGCTAGCTTTTTGTATGCCTCATTCTGGGCCACCTGTAGAACATTGACAAGGCCTGTCTGTCATATGTTACTGAACCAGACAGGGGAGCTGTATATGAGTGTGGGGATGATAATGCTGTGAAACAGACAACACCAGTGAGTAAGTTCAAGTCTGTACACCAAAGATCCCAGAACTGCAAGGCTCTTAATGATGCTCCAGACCCTGTGTGCCATAATGGCCACATGGGGTCTCCAGTCCAGTTTTGAGGTGAAGAACACCCTGAGGTAGTGGACCTTCTCCATTACTCTCAGCCATAGGGGGTGTGAGGTCTGGACAGAAGCTCCCTGGTGTGCCTCCAGTATTGTGGGTTTAACTTCATGGTGGGGTGAGATGCATTGGGGTTCAAAGAAAATTACCTTGGTCTTGTCATGCTCAGTGCTCAGTCTAAAGCTGTAAAGCCATGACAAGGCAGCTGTAAAGCCTGTTAGAGCCTTGGCACTGGCTGATGCAAATGTGGGTGCTGAACAGAAGATAGCTCTGTCATCTATATATATGGAGAGGTCAGTGTCTTCCCAACTCTAAGTGAGCTTGAGGAGTGGCACAGTGTATAGGCATGATAGGATAGGTGAAATGGGTAACCCTTGTGGGCAACCCTTTGGTGGGTGAAAAGGAGACATTACCTTGCCATTGATGGATAATAGAACCTCTCATCTCATCATGAAGTCTCTAACCCATTGCCATATTGTGGAATCAACTCCAAGGTGAAGTAGGACATCATTGGTGGTGTTGGGGCACATAGAGTTGAAGAATCTGGATATGTTGAACAGGATGATGCATGAGATGCATCCATCCTTCCAGGATTCCTTGATGTGGTGTTATAGTGAGATAGCAGCATCAATGCAGGAGTGTTTGGGTTAGGCAAACTGGAAGGGTCCCAGCAGGTGCAGTCATTCAGCATCTGTGGAGAGTCATCTGGTGAGGACCTTCTCAAGTGTTTTCCCCATGCACTCAAGAAGCAACACAGGTTGATAGCTCTTCAGAAGGGAGTAGTCTGCCTTGCCCAGCTTCAGGATGGGAACAACTTTGGCTCTGTTCCATTGGTGTGTACTGCTGTCCATGCAAAGATTAAAGAGGGTGGTCAGTATAGTGGGGTCATATGTGTGTATCCATTTCAACATTGTGTATATGATGCCTGTCAACCCAGTGCTGAACGACTTTTTTTTTTTTTTTTTTTGGTAGCAGATTTACATGCAAATTAGGCCAAACTAACTACACAACATCAGGCTTTCGCCATAAAAGGAGGAGTTCATGCCTACATGTACTCAAGTTCTTCAAGCCCTAACCCCGCAAGATCCTCGCCTCCAGCCATCCGACGCGCCATCTTCTCGTGCGCCACCGCCAGATCGTCGTCAGCCTGAGTACGGTCACTACTTCTCCCCACCAGCGACGCCAATCGCACATTCTCAGCCAGGGTAATCGTACCTTTGCGCTCCTTAAACTTCAACACCTTCACCTCCTCCTGCTGCGGTGTCGAAAGCGGCGGGGGCACACCCTCTGTAGGGGACGGGGTATGGGGTCGCTTCCTGGACGGAGGCACCTCGGGGATCACCACGGATTTCTCCACAGCCTTCCCCTTCGCCTTCCAGGCTGCCCGGCGCTTCTTCCGGGCCTCTTTCTTCTTTTCCTGCTTCGCGGTCTTGCAACGCGTGCCAGGAAGGTCGAAGAAGCGTTTGGGCGCTCCCTCGGAAAGAATCTCTAAAATATAGACAAAAATTACCTTTTTAACCTTTTCGACCTGCTTCTTCAGCCAGCCGGGTGGAAGGAGCCGGAGACCGCTCCTAACCAGGTATGAGTGGAACTGGGGAGTAAACTCAACCCAAGTGTAAACGTCCGGAGCCTCAATGGGATGAGGTGAATGCTCGGTGCCCGCAGCCACAATCTTGCGAGCCCAATTCATCTCATTGATAAGGGGACGTGAGTCTCGACCGGCAGTACATTGAGCCGAGACGATGTTCTTGATAAGATGGTCCCGCGATAGGAACCACCTAGAACGAAAGAGGTTCAGATAATCAAAGACCGAAGGGCCTAGATCATCTGATGCCACGAGTACCCTGTCCTTTTCAGGGGACGGGGCAAGGGGTGGGAGATTGGGGGGAGGAGGAAGAGGGCTCTTCCCCGCCAGGACTGCCTCCTCAGAGCGAGAGGCCAAGACCTCCGCTGCTGTCGGGGCAGGGGTAGAAACTGAGGCAGGGGGGGAGGGTGAGTCCACGACCATGGATGTCGGAGGGGAAGCAGGTGCGCGAGCAGCCATTTCATTCCAAATGAGGGCAACAAGAGATGGGTTGTTCCTCTGAATCAGCAGATACTGAATCATCAGTTCATTCATCTCGTCGTCGACGAAGAGTTTAGGAGTTTTGCTGTCGGTAACAGCCAAGTCCGCCCTATCACGGGCAGCAGCCTGTTTTGCGGCAGGAGTAAGTTTTCATTGCCGGAGAGACATCGATAAGGGGATGATGGTGGTATAAGGTCAAGAAGGCCTGACCAAGAATCCCTTCTCTCAGCCTCTCTCATGTAGTAGCTGAGTGTGTGGAGCAGGAGGCATGCCCCAAGTATGTCATCTACTTTGCACATTACAACACTGCTGGTGCCTCAGCTGAGCTCGACCTTCCTGCATCACCTGTCAATGTGGCAGACAACGTGGTGCTTTCTTTCAACACTGCAACTGGGGTGTCTGAGATGTGGCAGGAGTCTACTGGCTCTCCCATACTTGAGGAAGACATCCTGGACAATGAAGCTATCTACACTGAGCTGGGTGAGCAACCTTGCCCTGCTTGTCCTTCCCCCGCAGCTTCTCAGCCTCACACACCCATGGACACCACCCTGCCTTGTGCCCCAGCACTAACCCCACCTCATGCCCCTCCTCATGTTGACCACATGCGCCCTTATTTGCTGTAATAGGTAGATATGAAATGCGTAAATTCCTTCACCAAAAAAAAAAAA
>QFEY01000180.1:56703-70495 GCA_003316435.1 Russula virescens
AAAAAAAAAAAAAAAACTCCACCCAGGTACTTACAGCCAACCAGCCAGCCCATGGAAGGAGGCATAATCTGTTCCCAACCCAGGCCATTGCCAAGAGGGTCTGAAGGTTAAGGGGGGGTGAATCTGCCATATGTTAAAATACGTCCTAGAGGGGCCCTTGGTTGAGAGACAACCACAGGGGACTGCAGAGGAGCAAATAAGACTAATATTAAGTAGCTAACAAATGTGCTACATACCTGCAGAGGAGCAAATAAGACTAAGGCTAAAAATCGCTCCTCCGCACCAAATATCAACCTGACTAAGCTACAACTTACGGGAAATCCCGAACAACGCGTCTGGAGCATTACACTGGCACCATAGAGCCAGAGCTCCAAAACTTCGCCCAGAAATCACAATAACACCATAGTGATGCCAAAGAGGGATAAGGATGGAACAGGCGGACGGTGTGTTGGCAAATCAGTGGGAGGGAGGAAAGTAGGAGGAGGGTGCCCAGCACTCCATTTCTGGGGGGAAGGCGGAAGGAAGGAGGAGGGGGGTGGGTGGCAAGGAGGCAGTTGGAGGAGAAGTGGAAGGCACCCGGCCAAACTGCATCATCCTGTCAGCCAGTGAGGCCAACTCCTGCTGCTCCTGCAGATCCATCGCCAAGTGGGAGTAGGTGCATGTGTTCTGAAGGCTCAACAGGCGCCTCTGCTCAGGTTCAAGCAGGGGCCCAGAGCCTGACACCACACCAGCCCAGGGCATGGAAGGAGCCAGGGAGGGCTCGGGGGCAGAGGGAGCCAAGACAGCGGGCTGTGAGGCTGGCTGATGCATCTTCTTACCCGGGGGAACCCGTGACTTCTTTGGCTTCTTGCGAGCCTGGCCAGCCACCGAGGCAGTCAGGGGTGAGGCAGAGGAAGGGGGAGGAGGGCACAGGGCAGAAGGCCCAGACTTGTGGGTGGGCACGGGGCCACAGGCAGGATGGGCAGGTGGGAAGAAAAGGGAAGGGCTTATGCAGCCCTCTAAAACTTCTATCACATAAGAGAACATGGCCCACTTAACGACCGCAACGAGGCAGTCAGAGGGGGCAATGCGGAAGGCAGAGCGCAGGAGGGTGCTGTGGAACAGGGGAGCGAACTCAACCCAAGTGATGGTCCCCTTCTCATCCCTTTGACAGAAGAGTAGGGAGGACCACAGGTGGTCATGGCTGAGGTACCAACGACAACGAAATGCCGCCAAAAGCATGTTCAATGGTGTGGAGACCGTGCACTTGGCAGGAGGAGGGGCAGTCTTGGGCCTGAGGTTGCCAGGGGAGTCGACAGCCATGGATGCCATCCTAGGGCGAGCCATGGGAGGGGGGGAAAGAGAGGCAGTTGCAGGGGAGCAAGTGCCTAGAGAGGAGGGAGTGACAGAGGGGGAGCCAGAGCTAGCAGCGCAAGCCGCCTGCTCAGCATCCCTGAGGGCTTTTAGCCTAGCAGCCCTCTCAGCCTTGGAAAGGGGAGGGGAAGGGGTCGACAGTGCGGGAACAGAAGACATGAAAAGTAGATGATGGTGGTTCAGGTTTGAGTCCCCTGTGGTTGTCTCTCAACCAAGGGTCCCTCTAGGATGTAGTTTAACATCTATGGACTCAAGCAAGCTAGCAGGGTCTGGAACAAGACACTTCATGCTGTGCTCATCTCCATGGGATTCCAGCGAGTTCTGTCAGACCATGGGCTGTACATCTATCACAGAGATGGGATTCGGATTTTTATGCCTGTTTTTGTGGATGACATCACTCTGTCTGGGAATGATGCTGCAGCAATCAACTCCTTTGTCCAGGAGCTGTCTTCCCACTTCAAACTTCATGATTTGGGGCCTACCACTCAACTCCTTGGCATGGAGATTCACAGAGATCATCCAAATTGCACCCTCTCACTCTCTCAGAGCAACTTCATCACCCAGCTCATTCACCAGCATAGTTTGCAGGATGCTAAGCCTGTATCCACTCCTCTCAACCCTGGATCTCGCCTTTCCACCTCCATGGCACCTCAGAATGATTCAGAAGCTGAAGAGATGTCCCAATATCCTTACATCTCCATTGTAGGCTCTCTGATGTATCTGGCACTCACCACAAGGCCTGACATTGCCTATGCTGCCAGAATCCTTGCCAGATTCAATTCCAAGCCTGGCCTGGCTCATTGGCAAGCTGCAAAGCATGTCCTTCGCTATCTGAAGGGCACAGTGGACCACAAGCTTGTCTACAAGCCCTCTAACTCTCTGGAGCCCTTCATCACCTATTCTGATGCTGATCATGGAGGGAATCCAGACAATGGGAGATCCACTGGAGGATATGTGGTCAAGATTGAGAGTGGTGTAGTCTCATGGAGTTCCAAGCTTCAATCTCTTGTTGCCAGTCTCTTGACTTCTTACCACCATCATCTCCCTTTGAGAATTTTTTGTTTTTGCTATGGCCCCCAAACCTCGCATCCCCTCTCTCGGTCTCACTCACGTCGTTGCGGAGTGTGTTGAGCGGGAGGCGTGCCCCAAGCACGCCATCTACTTTGCACATTATGATGCCGCTCGTGTGTCTGCCGAACTCGGCCTGCCTAAGTCCCTGGACAATGTGGCAGACGACATCGTTCTCTCTTACAATGCTAACACTGGAGTGTCTGAGATGTGGCGGGAGTCTACCGGCTCCCCTATTGTCGAAGAAGATATTCCGGACGATGAAGCCCTTTACCTGGACACGGACGTGCAGTCCCCTCTGCCCGTCCTCTACCCTATGCCCCCCACTATTCCCCCCGCGGCTCCTCGGCCTCACACGCCCATGGACACCTCACCGCCTTGTGCCCGAGTGCCTAGCCCGCCTCATGCCCCACCACCACCTTGTGTTGACCCTGTGCCCAGGGTCACCGGGCCTGGCCCGAAACCTCGCCCTGTCACAACGGTGAACACGCCCTTTCCCCCGTTGATGGACGACCCATCTGTCTTCGACTACCTCAACCTCTTCTGCCACACCTGGTTTCTGTCAAAGGAAGCCATGGTTCGGCACATTCAGTCTGCTCAGTGGACTGAGGAAGGGGTTTTTACTTGGGTTGAGTTTACTCCCCAATACCACTCTTTCCTTATCCGTTCTGCTCTGCGGCTTATCCCGCATCAGACGCTTACGGCTAGGCCACCTGCCCCACTGGTGTGCAAGCTTAAGAAGGTAATTTTCGTATTTGTCTGCGAAATTCTCTCTGAGGGACCCCGCCGGGGGTTCTTCGACGCTACTCCGCCGCCTAAGGCAGATCGCACTGCGAAGCGCAAGGCAGAGAAGAGCAAGAAGAAGAGAGAGGCCCGGAAGAAGACCCGGGCAGCCCAGAAGGCGGGCAAAGCAGGGGAAGAGGTGAGTCGTCCAGTTGCACCCGGGGCTTCGGCTTCGGGTAAAGGGCAGGTGGTGCCGGCTTTGAGGCCGGGCCCTGTCGCTTCTGTGCATGCCACCCCCCTACCCTCCACCGCCCCGTCCCTGCTCCTCAAGTGTACAAGGCCTCCGACACCCACGGAGACGCAGGCCCTCAAGATCATCACTCGGGAGGATGAGGCGAGAGTTTTGGTTTTTAGAGAGCACCGTGGTATGCTTACTGAGGAGGACGTGCAATGGCTGCGCAGTTTGAGGGAAGAGGTAGACGCTGGGAGCCCTATGATAGGACTGGGACTGTCGATCCCACAGGACTTCTAGTATACATTATGTTGAACTTCCCTTATTTCTTCTTGCAATACAGACCTTTCGCACGAAAAAAAAAAAAAAAATCTCTTGTTGCTCTGTCCACCACTGAGGCAGAGCACATCTCAGCTGTTGAGGCTGGAAAAGAGATCATTTGGATGCACAACCTTCTGGGGGAGCTTTGTTTCATGTTTTCAGGTCCCTCAATACTCAGAATGGACAATCAATCTGCCATTGCTGTGAGCAAGAATCCTGAGCACCATGGGAAGATGAAGCATCTTTCCCTTTGCCTGTTTTGGCTTCAGGATGCTGTGGAGCAAGGCCTGATTGCACCTACATTTGTGACCACACAGAACATGGCTGCTGACATATTCACAAAGGCCTTGGACAGGGTGAAGTTGCAGAAGTGTGCTGCTGGTATGCTTGGATTGGAGGGATGTTAGAAGTTGGAGCATTGCACTGACATGGGGGAGTGTTATTTGGATTTTTGGGCGAAGTCTTTGAGCTTTAGCTCTATGGTGCCAGTGTAATCCTGTAAGTTGTAGCTTAGTCAGGTTGATATTTGGTGTGGAGGAGCAATTATTTACCTTAGTCTTATTTGCTCCTCTGCAGGTATGTAGCACATTTGTTAGCTACTTAATATGAGTCTTATTTGCTCCTCTGCAGTCCCCTGTGGTTGTCTCTCAACCAAGGGCCCCTCTAGGATGTACTTTAACAGAATGGGCAAAATGGGACACTGCTGATCAGTGTGCCCTGGGGCAGATTCAGCTCTGGGTGATGGGTGGAATCTGGGATCTCTTCTCCTTAACTGTTGCAAATGTGGAGCAGACTTCCAGCCAGGTCTGGACTGCTTTGGAAGCAGAGTTTGGTACCTTATCAGTGCCCAAAATCTTTGAATGTTGGAAGAAGATCCAGAACTTCCATATCATGCCCAGATCTCCTCCAATTCCACAGCTACAGAAGCTTGACAGCTTCTATCAGAAATTGTCTGATAATGGTGTTGTTGTTGCTGACTTTTTGAAGGCAATGACGCTCCTGACCCATTTACCCAAACCTTACACTTCATTTATCATTCCAAAGGTGTTTAATGTTGCCCTGGTCACTAACATCACTTATAATGCAGCCAAATTGCAAATTAGATGCTTCTGGAATGTTCAGTTGGCAAAGCATGCAGGAAAAGCACCTGCCCAGATTGCCTCATCTTCCCAGGTAAACAAAATTAGTAATATAAAGAGAGCTTGTAACCAATCTCAGTCCTTTCATTCCCAGGGACAGTCCTTTTGTCACCAGGGACAGCCTCAGCAGCAGGGAGTGCCCCAAAAGGGCAGCACCCAGTGCCTGAATAAGAAAAAGAATTTCTGAGGAGGCAGAGGTAAAGGAAAGGGCAACAGGGCTCTTCTTGACCTTCAACCACCATCATCTATTTTTCATGTCTGCTGTTTCCTCACCGTCGACCCCTTCCCTTCCTCTTTCCAAAGCTGAGAAGGCTGCTAGGAAGAAGGCCCTTCGGGATCGCGAGCTCGCGGCTCGCTCCGTTGGCTCTGCCTCCCCTTCTGTCCCTCCCTCTTCTCTAGGTACTCGCTCCCCCGCGGCTGCCTCTCTTTCCCCTCCTCCTACGGCTCGTCCTAGGATGGAGTCCATGGCCGTCGACCCTCCTGCCCCGGTAGGACCCAAGACTGCCCCTTCCCCTGCTAAGCGAACGGTCTCCACGCCGCTCAACACCCTCTTAGCGACTTTTTGTCGTCGCTGGTACCTTTCCCGCGACCACCTTCGGTCTTCCCTACTCTCCTCTCAACGGGATGAGAAGGGGACCATTACTTGGGTCGAGTTTGCTCCCCCCTTCCATAGCGCCCTCCTACGGGCTGCTTTCCGCGTTGCCCCCTCTGACTGCCTCGTTGCGGTCGTGAAGCGGGCGGTTTTTTCATATGTGATCGAAGTTCTTGATGGCCGCGTCAGCCCTTCACTTTACTTCCCACCTGCCCGTCCTGCCCGTGGCCCCGTGCCTGCCCGCAAGTCTGGGCCTTCAACCCCACGCCCTCCTCCACCTTCCTCTGCCTCGCCCCCAGTTGCTACGGCGGCTGGCCCGGCCCGCAAGAAGCCAACGAAGATGTATGGTTCCCGTGGCAAGGGGACAGTTCCGCTGGCCTCGCAGCCCACGGTCCCGGCCCCCTCTGCCCTTTGGGTCTCCCCGGCCCCTTCCACGCCCCGGGCGTCCGCCGTATCGGGTTCCGGACCTCTGCTTGTTACCGAGCAGCAGCGTTTGTTGAGCCTTCGGAATACGCGCGTGTACTCCCACCTGGCGATGGACCTGCAAGAGCAACAGGAGTTGGCCTCCTTGGCTGACAGGATGCAGCGCTTTGGCAGGGCACCTAGCGCCTCTCCTCCGACTTTCTCTTTGCTGCCCACTCCCCTTCTCCTTCCCGCCGACTTTCCCCCTGACATGGCTCGTTGGGCGCCTGCCTCCTCCTTCCCTCCTACCCACTGATTTGCCCTCCCTCCCTCGCCTTCTCAACTTACGTCTAGTCTAGTCCCCCAAGGGTGTACGATCGCTGTAGCCGGTTGCTGTGATGCTGAGCCTGGGATCATGCCGTACACATGTGGCGGTAGTGAGGCAATATGCGGAGCCGAGGTCTATATATCATGTTGACTGAGTGTTCTGGACTTACGCTTACGGACAGAGTAGAGTTGGAGTTCCACTATCTATTGCCGTTACGACGTGACCTTCGCTACGATCCACACTGGTAGTACTCGAATTTGTAGTAGGGTACTCTCTGCCGTTTATATTAAACTGTTCACCAAAAAAAAAAAAAAAAAAAAAAAAAAGGAAAGGGCAAGAAGAAGCATGATACTGTCCACTTTTTTTTTTCTTTTTTTTGGTGAACAGCAATAAAATTGCAACAATATGTACTCTACTACAAATTCAAGTACGCATAAGTTGGGGGTCAGCTAAGGTCACAACATGCGGAAATAAGTACAGGAACATCTCTCTACTCTGTGCATAAGCTACTGTCCAGAGCACTCAGTCAACATGATATACAGACAGGCCTTACCATAATTTCCTGGTTACATGTGTACCTCAGGTCATTGGATCAGGGTCATGGGAACATGCTGCAGCAATTGTACACCCTTGGGGAACCAGACGAACAAGATTGAGAAGGTGAGATGGTGTGGGCGAATCAGTGAGAGGGAGGGAAGGAGGAGGCAGGTGCCCAACGAGCCAGGTCAGGGGGAAAGTTGGCAGGAAGGAGGAGGGGGGTGGGCAGCAAAGAGAAAGTCGGAGGAGAGGCACTAGGTGCCCAGCCAAAGTGCTGCATCCTGTCAGCCAAGAAGGCCAACTCCTGTTGCTCTTGCAGGTCCATTGCCAGGTGGGAGTAGATGTGCATATTCTGAAGGCTACACAGATGCTGCTGCTCAGGTTCAAGCAGGGGTCCAGAGCCTGATATGGCAACTGCCCAAGGTGTGGAAGGGACTGGGGTGGTCTGAACAGCAGAGGGGGCCAGCTGGCACAGTGGGCCGTGAGGCCGGCTTAGCTGTCCCCTTGCCACAGGAACCATACATCTTTGTCAGCTTCTTGCGAGCCAGGCCAGCTGCCAAGGCAGCTGGGGGTGAAGCAAAGGAAGGGGGAGGGTGTGTGGTAGAAGGCCCAGACTTGCCAGCAGGCATGGGGCCATGGGCAGGATGGGTAGGTGGGAAGAAAAGTGAAGGGCTGACATGGCCATCAAGAACTTCAGTCACATATGAAAAAACAGCCTGCTTCACAACCACAATGAGGCAGTCAGAGGGGGCAATGTGAAAGGCAGCCCTAAGGAGGGTGCTGTGGAAGGGAGGAGCGAACTTGACCCAGGTAATGGACCCCTTCTCATCCTGTTGCAAGGAGAGGAGGGAAGAACAAAGGTGGTTGTGGGAAAGGTACCAACGATGACAAAATGTGGCTAAGAGGGTGTTGAGTGGCATGGAGACCATTCATGTAGCCAGGGAAGGGGTGGTCTTGGGTCCCGCAGAAGCAGGAGGGTCAACAGCCATGGATTCCATCCTAGAGCGAGCTGTGGGAGGGGGGGAAAGAGAGGCAGCTGCAGGGGAGCGAGTGCCTAGAGAGAAGGGAGGAACTGAAGGGGAGGCAGAGCCAACAGTGTGAGCTGCGAGCTTGCATTCCTGGATGGCCTTCTTCCTAGCAGCCTTCTCAGCTTTAGAAAGAGGAAGGGAAGGGGTTGATGGTGAGGAAACAGCAGACATGAAAAAATAGATGATGGTGGTTGAGGGTCAAGAAGAGCCTGATACTGTCCACTTTGTCACTACCACCTCTCGCAAGGCACCAACAGTTTTTTTTTTTTAAGTGATAACAAGCTGTATTTGAGCATAACTCTGCCTTACAGAACAAACTAGCTAATTAGGCACCCAACAAGGGTGCTCGGCTGGAGACAGGGTTCAGTGACTGACACCAGTGGTGAAGAAGCTCCTCACCTGTTGGATATGGCAATCAGTCATAAGCCAATACCCCACTTCAGAACTCAAGACTGGATAGCTCAGTGGTTAGAGCTACCAGGATATAACCAGGAGGTCCTGGGTTCAAACCCCAGTCTGGTCATATTTTCCCTTGACTGTGCTTTCACCCACTATATCCCCCTTTGGGGTGATGTGCGGTCCCACAGTCACGTGGTTTCACCTCATTTATTTCAGAGGTCCCACGATTCTCAACATCACCCTCATGAGAAACCTCCAACTCGCCCTCTGGCCCTACTTCCCCATATAGCAACTCCTTTAAGGTAGCCAACCTTACTACCTCACTAGCAGACAACGTACCCTTTCTATCCTTAAACTCCAGGACCCTCAACTCCTCCTCCTCAGTGATCCTAGGCATAGATGGAGATGGAACTGCCAGGGGAGGTGGTGGGCCAAACATGGGCTTGACCTCTGATGTGATAATGAGCAGGGACTGAGTGTGTGCAACAGAGGGTTTCCCCCTGGTTGTGTTGTGCTTAGCCTTCTGAGTGGCCCGGTGTTTAGCCTGGGCTATGCGCCTCTTTTTGGTCTTCCAGTTCGACTGACACCAGGCCGGTGCAAGATCAAAAAACCCCGTTTTATGGGGGTCCTCTGACAAGACCTCAAGAACAAATGCAAAAATTACCTTCTTCACCTTCTTCACCAGGATCACTGGTGGGCATGGTGAGGAGACCTGGTGTGGGATAAGCTGCAAGCCTGATTGGATCAGGTAGCTGTGGTACTGGGGAGTAAACTTGACCCATATAAACGCACCATCATTGTTCTTTTGTGCAGAGATGATGTTCTTGATGATGTGATCCTGGGAAAGGAACCACTTCTTGCAAAAGATGTTATGATAATCAAACACTGACAGGTCTTCACCCAGCCGGAAGACCAGGATTGGATCATCTGCAGTTGCTGTGGCACGAGACAGCACTTGTGGTGCAACATGAGGTGTCGGTGTGTCAAGGGTGGGCCCAGGGTTAGTGGGCAGGGGGGCTGGTGGAGGGCCCCCTGCAGGAGGAAAGGCCTGCGTCTCAATATCTGCATAGGACAAGGGAGTGGCAGGGCAGTGGGAAATGGTAGGCGATGGGGGGTCCACAGCCATGGAAGGGGGGGAGGAGCCAGCAGAAGACACAGGGTTCCCACCCATGGCCCACATGAACTTGCAAAGAAACTTGTTCATTTGCAGGTCGATGAAAGGTTTAGGGGGCTTGCCAGTATGGAGGGCAGCTTCAGCCCAAAGGTGTGCAGCGTTCCTCTTCTCAGTGAGAGGGAGGGCAGACTCAGGGTTAGACATGAGTTGAAGGGGATGGTGGTGGTAAAAGGTCAAGAAGGCCTGGGGCACCAACAGTTCACACCATTGCGGCCATCTCCCCATTGGGCCTCTTGCAGAGACTTGCAGTTGAGGAACCACCAGTCCCTCCCATTCACTCAGAGGGACCGTATAATTTGCTCAACAGTGCATACAATCTACTTGAGTGCCTTAACACTATACTGACAACCAGGATGCTCCAGAGGGTAGAAGGTCAGTTTATAACTGAAGTACCTTCAATGATCCCTGAGGATGAAATGGACTTGGATGAGGATGGGTCCAACACCTCATTAGGGACAGACATGGACTTTGAAATGTGCAAAGCACTGCAAGAAGCAGCAGACAAGTGCTTTGAATGGGCACCCCCTGAGACTCCCCTTTCTTACACCTCTCCTGTGCCTGACACTGTGGTCAGAGGAGCATCTTGCATTGAAGAGCTCATTGATTGGGGCTCTGATGATACAATAGGACCATATGTCCACAATAACCTCTTTAAGAGTGCCACTAACTTGCCACTGCCCTTAGTTCTGGCATGTGAATGCTTGAGTAGTATGGACAAGGAGCTTCTCTCCAAGTATGCTTGTAATTGTCCTATGGCTGCCTGTAATTATTGTAGGGGCATTTCTTTAAGCCCTAATTGGTCATTGAACTTGGGGGCTTCAGACCATTTTACCCCATTACTTTCCAATCTTTTAATGTATGAGCCTCTCCACTCATCAGAGAAGGTTTTTTTTTTTTTTTTTTTTTTTTTGGTAGCAGATTTACATGCAAATTAGGCCAAACTAACTACACAACATCGGGCTTTCGCCGTAAAAGGAGGAGTTCATGCCTACACGTACTCAAGTTCTTTGAGCCCTAACCCCGCAAGATCCTCGCCTCCAGCCATCCGACGCGCCATCTTCTCGTGCGCTGCCGCCAGATCGTCGTCAGCCTGAGTACGGTCACTACTTCTCCCCACCAGCGACGCCAATTGCACATTCTCAGCCAGGGTAAGCGTACCTTTGCGCTCCTTAAACTTCAACACCTTCACCTCCTCCTGCTGCGGTGTCGAAAGCGGCGGGGGCACACCCTCTGTAGGGGACGGGGTATGGGGTCGCTTCCTGGATGGAGGCACCTCGGGGATCACCACGGATTTCTCTGCAGCCTTCCCCTTCGCCTTCCGGGCTGCCCGGCGCTTCTTCCAGGCCTCTTTCTTCTTTTCCTGCTTCGCGGTCTTACGACGCATGCCAGGAAGGTCGAAGAAGCGTTTGGGCGCTCCCTCGGAAAGAATCTCTAAAATATAGACAAAAATTACCTTTTTAACCTTTTCGACCTGCTTCTTCGGCCAGCCGGGTGGAAGGAGCCGGAGACCACTCCTGACCAGGTATGAGTGGAACTGGGGAGTAAACTCAACCCAAGTGTAAACGTCCGGAGCCTCGACGGGATGAGGTGAATGCTCGGTGCCCGCAGCCGCAATCTTGCGAGCCCGATTTGCCTCAGTGATAAGGGGACGTGAGTCTCGACCGGCAGTACGTTGAGCCGAGACGATGTTCTTGATAAGATGGTCCCGCGATAGGAACCACCTAGAACGAAAGAGGTTCAGATAATCAAAGACCGAAGGGCCTAGATCATCGGATGCCACGAGTACCCTGTCCTTTTCAGGGGACGGGGCAAGGGGTGGGAGATCGGGGGGAGGAGGAAGAGGGCTCTTCCCCGCCAGGACTGCCTCCTCAGAGCGAGAGGCCAAGACCTCTGCTGCTGTCAGGGCAGGGGTAGAAACTGAGGCAGGGGGGGAGGGTGAGTCCACGACCATGGATGTCAGAGGGGAAACAGGTGCGCAAGCAGCCATTTCGTTCCGAATGAGGGCAACAAGAGATGGGTTGTTCCTCTGAATCAGCAGATACTGAATCATCAGTTCATTCATCTCGTCGTCGACGAAGAGTTTAGGAGTTTTGCTGTCAGCAACAGCCAAGTCCGCCCTGTCACGGGCAGCAGACTGTTTCGCAGCGGGAGTAAGTTTTCGTTGCCGGAGAGACATCGATAAGGGGATGATGGTGGTACAAGGTCAAGAAGGCCTGTCATCAGAGAAGGTTGGCACAGCAAGGCATCCCCTTGAATTAAAAGGGTATGGTACTGCACTTATACAGTTTAAGGTCAAACACCAAGGGAATAGTTTCACTAAGATCCTTAGATTCAAAGTGAACTATGTGCCATGCCTTACAACAAGGATATTATCTCTTGGTGCTTTTCTAAAAGAAGGTATGTGCATTTATAGGAATGCTGCAACTATAAACCTTCTAATGCCTGGGATTAAAACCCCAGTGCTCCAGTGTCTACCATAATTTGATGGTGACAACATGTACTGGCTTAAGACAGAGCAGGTGTTGGCACACACCATTCACACTGTCTACAAAGAAGACTATAACCTGATGCATAAATGTCTAGGACACCCTTCAAGAGAGGTACTCCAACATGCTCAGGATTACACCAATGGATTCCCATCCATTGTCTTTCCTGAAAGATCCCCCCTTTGTAATGGATGTGTGAAGGGGAAGATGACTGAGAAGTCCTTCCCTCCATCCACTTCACATGCATCCAGACCCCTACAGAAAATTCATTCCAATATTAAGTCTTTCCCAATTGTATCATACCACCATTATAAGTATTTCATAAGCTTTGTGGATGACCACTCTTCATTTGCCTGTAAGGGGTGACAGGGGTAACCCTTGGGTATAAAATCTCAAACCCTTACCCTTACCCTTCATACCCTTACTCATATAGTAAGGGTATGTACCCATACCCATATTGCCAAGGGTTTGTTAAGGGTATAAGAATTTGTCAAGGGTATAAGGGTTTTGCATAAAAGTCAATACATTTAAGTTAAAGTTGAGATAAAAGTGATAATAACTAGAGTGTTTACTATTTATACCATAAATTAAACTTCTTTATAGATATAATGAGGCAATTATAGCATTGAACAATCTTTAAATATAAATTTAATTGATAAAAATCTTTGATATGATGTTCTGTAACTAGGAAAATCACACAATATCATTATGTAAGCATACCCTTATACCCTTATGAAACCCTTAAGGGTATGCAAGGGTATGAACTTTCAAACCTATACCCATACCCTTATACCCCTACATCTGTATACCTAAGGGTTTACCCATACCCATGTCACCCCCTATTTGCCTAGGTGACCTTTCTGTGTGAAAAATCATCTGCAATCACTGCACTTTGTCACTTCCTAGCAATGATTGAGAATCAATATGGGAAGACCATAAAAGAATGGATGTCTGATGCAGGTGGTGAGTACAAAAGCAATTCTTTTCTTGCTTTACTCAAAGACAAAGGGATTAAGATCCTTCAGAGCACACCTCATACACCCCAACAAAATGGGCATGCAGAGTGATTTAATCACACAATTATGGATAAGGGGGAAGCTATGTGGCATGATGCATGCCTCCCTGATTCCTGGTGGGAATTCTCTGTGCAACACACTGTTCATATCTACAATCTGACTCCTACAGCTTGCCTTAAATGGCAGACACCTGGTAAAGTTATGAACAGACAGAAACCAGACATCTTGCATCTGAGATTCTTTGGCTGTGGTGCATATGTCTTCTTAACACTGTCTCAAAGGAAAGGCAAGCTCTCCCCACATTCAGTACTTATGACATACTTGGGGATTGATGCTGGCATCAAAGATCATCTCTTTATGAGAGCTGACAATCACTTAGTTAGTGTGACTACTGTGATCTTTGATGAAGAATTCTTTCCTAAATGCAAGACAGTAAAACAATGCTCTACCACTTGTATTAGGGAGCGAGTCCATAAGCAACCCTCAGCAGATGTGCTGTCACCAGCCCTGGTTTGAGACCAGATAAGTGTTGTGGGAACCAGCCCTACTTCATTATACTAATAGAAGATGGTCATGTGACTGCTACCATATCTGGGTTTTGGTGATGGGAAAGTTGTCCTCTTTGTCAGCATTTGTAATCACACCCTCTCTCTTTGGGTCGCCCGGGATCTCACAGAACCCGAAACTTGGCTCAGCTCGGAACTCTCCAGTTCCATTGCCACATTGGGAATTTGCTTACACATCATCAACCCGAATGCGAAAATTTTGACTTTTGGCTTCCACAAAGGTGTTTCACCCTCAAAAAGGTATGTCCCCCCTGTTTCATATGGTCTGGAAGCTTTTTTAAAATGTTTACTTAGTTATTTTCGGTCTTTTTACCCTTTGGCAAGTCCTAAATCACCCTTATTCTCCTCAAAAAGGTGTGTTCCCTCTGCTTTTAGTGGTTTTCTGTCTTTCTTATGTCTTTTAAGTTTTTGTTAGCCTTTTCCCACGT
>QFEY01000184.1:0-160661 GCA_003316435.1 Russula virescens
CCATCACCACCATGCCACCGTCGGAATAATCGAGGAAGTAAACGCACACGGGCCGGCGTCGCAATCGATGAACGAGAAGAGATGTCAGCGTTGGGACGGTTTAAAAATAATAATACAGTACGGACCATCAACGGCCCCCGGCTCCTATTGAGAACCTGTAGCAGCGGAAAAGGCGCGGAATATTCACCCTTTCTGGTACTGAGTACAGCCCACTTGTCATGTCATGTACGGCGCGGCAGCTGTCTAGGGGTTGTGATTGACCCAGATAGAACCAGAACCCATATGCTTCAAAATGGTGTGCGCCGGCTCTTTAAGCTTCCCGTCAAATCTGTCAGTCACACGGGATGGATAAGAATAGTTCTTGTACCTCTTCGAGGCCACGACACAGCCCAGGTACATAACTATCTTCCTGATGCCGTTCCAGTTTATGAAGAGGTATTGCGTTCGAGATGACTCGGAACACGTCATTCTGTGGTCTGTTAGAATAGTAAAATGTTGAAAACATCGTGCGTGCCGTCATTCACAGAACTAGGACCTGAACGACGAAGGACATATATGCTGATCAGAAGTTCCGAGATATGATGCTTGGAAAAGGCATCAACCAGCAAGAGTCCAGGAGTTTGGACTGCAGATTTTAAGGCGGCTGGGAGATGGCATAAAAGGTCAAGGGCGTTGACGCGAAGGTGCACAAACTCAGACAGGCCGCAGAGAAGTTCATCAGGCTTCGAAAGGGATGCGAGGACGGTAACATCGGGAGCATGGGTCCATGTTTAATTACGATCCTCAAGGAGTAAGCGAACATAATTCGTGAGTTGTGTTACGGTGGATATTTTCTTGTGCTACCTTGTGCTAACACTAGCGCTGTGCAGAGAAGGGAAGAGAAGACTTGGAACATGGAGCAAAGAGGAGGGGAAGGGTAGGAAAGAAACAGCGGCAAACTAAATTTGGATTACATGCCTCCGCGACTCGGACGCTCGTGATCGGTGGCGTCGCCCGCCCTGGCCCACGCTCAAAGCTCACTCTGACTGATCCGGGGACGGCTCAGCTCCGCAAGCACCGAACATTCATCGCGCCACTGGCAGTCAGCGCAGCCAAAGCGAGTTCAGGTGCATAACGCCACTCGTCGAGCAAATCTCGAGCGAGCCACCACCACCACCACCACCATCATCAACATATCGATACCCATCATCCCCACGATCCTGCGATGGTCGCGTCCCCTTCCTCCTCGGTCCTCTCTAGCTCCAGCTCTAGTCTGACACCGACGAGCTCCACGCCGAGCACGAGCACGATCACGCCTGCCACGTACGCGGCTGCCGGAAAAGTCTCGACACCGCCCGTTTCATCCCACCGCCCATATCCATTATCCGCGTCCTCCGCGCACACAGGAACACGAACGACACCGGCCGTCTACCCCGATGCGGGAGCACCCAGCCCACCAAATAACAGCCGAATACCTGTCACACCTGCTGTCCTGCGTGCCATCTTCGCCTCCTCGAGGTCACCGGGTGAGGAACGGTCCCTTTCTCGTATCGCATTTTTCAGGTCCGTTTTAGTTTGTCTCTCCTCGATATAATCGGATCATGTCATGGCTGCTACAGATTCTCAGGCTTTATCATCAGCTGTCTCGCAATTAGTCTGATGGCAAACCAGGGGCGAGGTATTCGCACCGGCGCACTCCTTGGCGTTGGCGTATAGTGTCCTCTGGTTCTCATATACATAGGGGGAATACATGTCATTTTCATATAGATAACTACCTGACCTATAACGCTCGTTTTACAAAAGGTCTACCCACCCCTGGGCGCTCGACACCACGCCCGCCACTGAACTTTGCATATCAAGGGGACTGCCGCGTGCCCAGGCTACCATATCACCATCTTGGAATGCCTGGTCAATCCCCAAAAGACGTTCGAGGTTGACACTTGCAAGTTCTACCACTTTCTCCGGTGATATATGCCCATTTGATTCGGCCGTTGCCTGGATGATATTCGGGTATAGATTAATATCTGGCTCAGTGAAACGAAGCAGTCCATTGGAGCTTACCCAAGCGAGATCGAAACGCGTCTGCGCAGCAAGCGATGCATCGGCTGTGCCGATGCCGACAAGCACGTTGTTTTTCAAGAGTGTCACGAGTGCAGTGTCATTCGAAACCGGTGGTCCCGGTAGACTGTGGGTGATCGCGTGTTCAGTCCAGAATCCAATCCTACCGAAGCTTTGACGTACATGCGTTTGTCATCCCAAGTCTCGGGAAATGGCCTCGGTGGCGTGAGGATGACGCCAACTCTAGCCTGACCTGGGTCGTATTGTCAATAACTACTTTCCTGGCTGCGACAGATACCCACCGATTTCCTTGGCTAGCAAGTGCGCCTCCGCCGCGCCAGAGAAAACGATCCGCATTCTTGTACCTCGCTTTTGCTCAACTTCTTCCTTGAGTTTCAGCAAGGAGGCCATCACATCCGCGGACCCAACGTCAATGATCAGAGGTAGATTGCCGTCTGCCGCTCTTGCAAACCACATTGCGGTTTCCCCGGCCCTTCCGTCTGCATCTGCGAGTAATAGGCGGCGCAAAACTGCAATACGCGTACTGACACTTGGGGCTTGGACATGTCCCTTCTGTCGTACCAGTACGTTGGGACGTCGTATGACATAGTGTAGGGCCGAAATACGCTGGATTACCGCTCCTTTGGTCAAGGCGTGTGGTGCACCCGTACGGAACGTTGCGGAAAGTCCGGTGAAAGTTGGTTCAATGAAGATGGCATGTGGAGGTGAGGTGGCAGCTGTCACACCGGCGCGATATGCGATGCTATTTCGACAGTTTTGCGTCAGAAGAAGACCACCTGACGAGGAATGAGAAGAACATACAGAGCATTCCGCGTTTGGAACTCTAAAGCATCCGCGGCTTGGACGATACCTCCCGGATCTCTAAGGACTCCCGGCACATCTTCAACGAAGGGATCAAAGGGAAGACCGTCTCCCGTGCTAAGCTCGTACGCGATTTCCTGAAGTCCAAGGTTCGAACCGAAGGAAATGAATGCTGGTGCAAGCACCCCGCCTTCCAAATCGACGAGCCGCGCTCGATTAGGTACGAGATGATTGCATGCGTTACTGATCCCCACACAAATGATCTTCCCACCATCAACGATCACGGTGCCTCTGGGTTGATCTGCTGCACTTGAACGGAACGTGGTCTCTATGCCCTCTGCTCCTCGTACGAGAACTGCTGATACATTGGTGAAAATCACGACTTCCGAAACCCGATCAACTTCCAGAGGTGGCAAACCTTCCCACTCGAGGGCTTTTTGTCGCTCCCGCTCCCAATCTGGCACTTTGGGAGGCTCGCGCCATTCAGGTTCCTCTTTTCCTTTCCCAACGAGCACGTCGATTTCTGTCCCTAGTGGTTGCACTATGCCATCGACCCACACTGTCAATGGTGTTGCGCCAAGACGCAATGGGTGCGAGTCCCAGAGCACTACGTCGGCGTCCATACCAGGACGGAGGGAACCAAGGCGATGGGATAGGCCGGCAACAGCGGCTGGTGCAGTAGTCACTGAGGCAAGAGCAAGATTCAACGGAAGGCCATAGAGATACGCTTGCTGTGCTTCATAGAGGAGATAGCGTCCATTGAGTACAGGATGGTCGGTCTGCATAAGTCATCTCAGGTTAGATATGACTGTGATACAGTCCCGAAAATTCGTACCTGCAAGACAACAGTGAAATTATAATCTGCAAGTACCCGTGGTGCATGCACGGAGCCACGATACGATTCGCGCTTGTTGCTACTCTCGCTTAAGCTCCCCCCAAACGCAACAGGAATGAGAGCACGAACCGATAATAGTCGGAGAAAAGAGCAATTGCAGGAGGACCTCCCCACCTATTTTTGTCGATCATCAGTGAGAGACGGTATAGAACTAACTCTTACGTTTGGTTGAGCACGTCGGGTACGAGCCATGCCTCAGCTGCGTGGTGAATCGAGTCCACATGAAAGTGGAACTCGTTACTCAACTATCGTTCATGGTGAGCGTTTTGGTCAGAACGTAACTAGCAAGATTGATTACTAACTCTAACTATCGCGTCGATATCAACTGTCTCATAAACGTCCTGCGATACCTAATAATAAAATGTAAGTTATTCAACTCGTGTAAGAGAGCATGATTACCTTTACGCGTCCACGAAGTACGTCCACCAGGGCCTCGTATTGAAACCCCTCTGGGAAACTATCACCAATGGAGCTCCAAAGTCCGGCCTCTGCTTTGGCACAATAGGCATCCTGTGCGGCCTTGATCTGGCTGGCCTTCTGGTAGGCTTGACGATACGCCCACATAATATCCATACGATTTCCAAAACGGCCAACATTTTCTCCCACTGATTGTCTACGTACGTGTCAACGCATACATTTCAAGCGCGGTGATTAGGAGGATGATTGGCACCCACTTGAGGTATCTCCACCGTGGAGGGTCAGAAAAGTCCCGGGGAGATCCACTGATATCTTGGGGTGGCTCGATGATCATGGAAGTCGGCGAACGTTCCAACGTCTTGCGTAATTTCATCATAAATGCTTGACCAGCTGTAATATATATTTCACCATAAGTAGGTAAGACCGTAGTGCAAGGGCCTCTGCTTTACCGATGGCGTTGGTGCTTCCAGGAAGAACTTGCACGGATGTGACGCCACCAGCCATGACAAGTCGAATGGAATCATCGTGGGTGTCAAACGCGTCAATGGATCGCAACCAGGGCAAAACAGGGCCCGACCGTGAATTTAAATTGAAGGTGCCTGTCCCATGCCGCCATGTGTTCAATGTCCGAGAGACTCGGTTGGCCATTCAAGGAAATGCGCACCAGACAGCGTGGGTAAGCTATATAGACCAATGTGCGAATGAAAGTCAACTATGAAGGGGAGGCGTGAATATAGTCACTTCACGAGCAAATCAACGATGCATACTCAGACCGGGAGTCACCCAGGCACCTTTAGCATCGATTATGTGGGCGTCCTGAACAGGCGTCCTTGGAACCTGTCCAATGGCTTTGACAATGCCCTTATCCAACAGAAGGTCTCCGTATATGATTTCGGTGCCATTCTTCTCCCCAGTCCAAATTGCCGCGTTTTTTATGATGGTGGCTGGCGTCCCTTCTTCAAACCGGTCCGATGCATCTCTTTCGAGAAAGTTGGAGGGAGGGCCAGGTATGGCTTTGAGAGAAGCACATTGCATGAGGATTTGCTGGGCATCGAGCGGGATCCTCTGGGAGGCCGACCACACGTTATTCGAGTATCCATGCCAATAGAAGGTGCAAGTGAGAGAAAAGAGACACAGGGAAAGTAAACCAAGTAGCGCCTTTGGTTTGTGCCGCTGGCTACTAGAGAGGCTCAGGCTTCCCTCTCTGAGGGGTTCGGGGAGTAAGGCCTTGTTCGACATGTTGGCTGTCAACAAAGAAGGGTCTCGAGGCTCGTTGAGCCACCATGCCTAGATGCCTCATGGATTCAACGCAGCAAGCAGGAAGACTCGTGGCCTGCTTTAATTTCGCGTAACCGCGTTCATCATCAGCCGTGCGTGAAAGCTGCTAGTTGTAATTACGTAATACACTATTCAGAACCGCATTGCTTTTAGCCGCAAACGGATGGAATCTCACGCCTTCGTCAGAAATGTTTTTAGTTGTTATTTTCCGAAGGAGTCGGTAGAGACCAGTAGATCACGGACAGGATCAACAGCCAAGTGGGAGATACCAGTGGAATACCTCGCAAACGTGAGACTGACGGAGCTCTATCCGCAGGTGAGAAAGTTTTGTATAGATGTACAAACTGCCGTCACGGTATAGTACTGTACTTATTATTACGTGCCGAGGACAGGCTTCTATCTCGTCTACTATTATAAGAGACCTTTGTTGCGCGAACACACAAGATGTAGCCTTTTCGTCCGCACGTTGCGATGACGAATCTCGCCCGGAGTCCCCAAAACATCTGCAATCGGGGACTACGCCAGCGAAGCTAGACGCCATCATTTTCCGCATCATCCGAGTCCTCGACAGCTTCCGCGCTGACTACTGCTCGTGATCGCGAACCTGGCAGATGCAGTTTCTTGAAGCGTAAAATGTCCAGGATCTCTGCGTCAGCAGGTAAATATCAGTCACTCCAGCAAAGCAATAAACCAATAGTAAAAAAATCACAACCTGCGTGTGTCATGTCTTCATACCCACGAACGCTACGCTTCATAGTTAGCCATCTCCTCTGCAACGTGTGTGCGCTCCACAGATTCCAGTTAGGGTCCGGGAGTGTTTTCCAATCTATCTCACTGTCGTCCCGGACGTGTAATGAATCAACTCTGCAATTCGGTTAGCCACGTCTTAGCAGCAAAGACATGTCAGGTGTATTCACTTGTGGACCAGGATGTAGGCGTCTCGTGAACTCCAGCGTGGTTTTGTACCGTTGTTTTTGAAAGTCTTGCTTAGGCAATCAGTCCTGCAAGACGGAGACGTTGGTGCTAAGGGCCAACATTTGAAATGGAAGAAAGTACCATTTGATTCGACATTGTTGTCGACCACGTTTTCCACCCATCCTCTGGCTCACGACGCTCCAAAATACATCGTTATCCATGTCCTTCCCTTGCTTCACTGTCATCTCCGTTACGATCTGTGTAAGTCTCATCTCTTCCTCTTTCTTCCATGGGCCAGCAGTCCTGTCCTCGGAGTTCTGGATATGGTTCCGGTACCGATCCCGACAGTCCGATGCCATCCTGCCAACTTTGTCGCTGACCTTTTCCCATTGCTGTCCAAGTTGCAGTACGGCTCTAGGTAACCATCAGTAGTCATACCTGGCCAGGCGTCACAACCGAACGTACTCTTTTAATAATGTATCCTCCGAAGGCATCCACTTACCTTGGGCTCGAAGAGGATGGTATGCCCTCCGAACATGATGATAGACGGCAATAATGGGTCGCATAGGGACAGCCGCCGCTATGAGAGCGTCAGAGCATGCCATTGCCCAAATCTGAATACACACTGAGGGCAGACCAGAATGCAGTGTTCTTCGCAGTTCCATCCTTCGGAAATACAAGACTAGTGAAACCCGCGTCATCAAGCTGGTTTTCCTGGTAGGAGACAATCAGCGATATCCTGATTTAAGGAGTGACTGCACCCACTTCCTTATAGCTTTGGATTGCATTTGAGAGCTGGTGTTCTTCTATGGTCGAGAACTTCCCTTTCTTATACACCAAACCTGTCGCAGATAGAGGGCATTGAGAATCACGCAACCTGGGACAGGCCGAAAAACCGACCTTGAGTATTTGCCAATTCCGCTAGCTTTTGCGCACTCAACCACTTGGTTGCAAGAAGCTCGGCATGATCTGAATGTTCCACCGATTCACGATGCGTGTTCAGATCAACAAGGCGCCTATCATGATGCATAACTGGTGGTACTTGACACTCTGCAATGCCAGCAGAACTCGATGGAGGAGGAGGGTCGTTCGAGGTCACTGGCTGCGGTCTCCGAAGAAGCGCAGATGGCACAGATGTGAGGGGTACGTTCGCAGCAGCAGCCGCTTCTCCAAGGGTCTTCAGTACGGACGCAATCCTTGTCACGTCGATGTCCTGCAATGCATGAAGGATCTCCTCATTCGACGCATATTCTAAGTCCGGAACCGTCGTGTTTGAGAAGGAGTCGGGGGGGTTGAATGCTGCGACGTTCACAGGAAGTTCATTGGGGATCGGAGAGAAGGGATAAGGTGGTGCTGGTGGTGCATTGAAGCATGTGTTGGAGAAGCCGTACGAGGTCTCCGAAGGAGCACCGGTTGCCGACGCTGCAGATACCACTGCCTCGAGGAAAGCGTCAGGAGACTGAGGTTGTGAAGATGACGAATGAACCAGCGATTGATTGGTATCCTCCAAGTTGGGTATGCTTGGACTGTTTGGTTGCTGGTCGTTAAGCGTTGGCGCGCGCCGGCCTTGCGTCGACGATACATTGTTAATACTCTTGGGCTGAGCACCGAGTTGACGGTTGGTTGAGGTAGAGGATTCCTCGGGAGATGTGTGTGCACCTTCCGGAGCCCTTCTCTTCTTTCGTTTCAATATGTCTTCCCCCTTCTGGTTGTGGTCCCTTTTATGCTTTCTTTTTGCTGGATCCGGCTGAACAGTGACTTGGTGATTGATGAAAGCATCATTGGCCTGTCCGACTGCCTGCTGGATTGCACGCCGGATATCCGATGATAGCTCGGGAGGCGGTGGTAAAATATCCATGGATGAAAGTTCCGGTGTCGATGTCGCGGTGTTTTTCTTTAGGGCGGGCTGACGCCAACTCGGAGCCGACAGAAACTAATCAGGAAAACATCAGAGCCACGTGGCCTTATATATTCTAAAGATATATTCTAAGGGTAAAAGAAAGTATAATGACTAGTAATCTAGTATTCTACTTAGACTATGCTAGAGCTACAGTAACCACACCAATAAGTGCAAGCTAATAATGTAAATCGGAGAAAGTAGGCGATGTTAGTGCTACGCGAGTTGTATAATTGATATAGGACTATAGATGTCATACGAACCAAACCAAGCTAATTAAGATTGAGGAGGTTGGGAGGCCAGGAACTGGGCAATTTCGCCCGCAAGAATGTTGTGAATGCGAGATGTTGGGTGCATAAAGTCGAACCAGATCGTTCCACCTTGGACGGTTCTATCTGCGGGATTGAAGCCGTATCGGGCAGGGTCAGATAGGATCCGCGTGAACGTGTCCCAAGCCGAGAACAACATGACAGTGGCATCAGGATGGGTCGACGCGAAGTTCATGAGCCCACGTCGCAGTTCTTCGTTCCAATTTCCAAATCGAACGACTTTGTCTCCCAAGCTCGCCCCTGCGCAATTTTAGACTGCTTCCACAACCGGCGTTGAAATGCTTCACTTACCAATCGGCGACGTATATAATGGCGGGACATCGATGAAAAGAAAGTTACGAGCACCAGCTCGGTAAAGCGTATCCTGCGCGGCAAAAAGAGTGGAAATGATCGGGGTGATCTCCGCTTTGTCATTTGTATACCTGATGGGAAGTGTTAGTGTGAGCAAAAGTTGCTTAGGTCCCCAACTCACAAGATTCTACAGTCGTTCGCACCAACCCAAGTGACTAATCCTATGATTAGATAGATTTATGTGTGCAGGATGAGATGCGTACTAAAGATGGAATCGCTGGGACCCCAGGAAGCCCATCCAGGCTTCCTTCCAACGGTAGGGAGAAATTCTCTGGACACTTGGTTGGTGTAAACCCCGGTCACGGTGTCACCTCGGCGGGCGTAGTCATAAGCGATCATGTTTGCATGCCCGTGCCCGTGGTCCCTGATGAGATATCCAACCCAATTTGGATGGCCGGGTTCATTGACGGGCTGGCCGGGGAACGCGACACCCAATGGGCTCGAGCTAGTCGGGACAGGCGCCTGCGCGCTGTAACCTACGTGACTATATGAATCGCCACTACCCGCCGTTGTTAATTGTTGTCATCACAGAGACATCTTGATCACTCACAACACCATGAGCTTTTTGATGCGAAAGTATCCTCGCCACGAGGGGGTCAGTCGTGATGAGTTGGACATTTTCGTACTTGGTGTTGAGGAAGAGATGGACGATGTGTTGATTCGACATCGCTGACTCGAGCCAAGTTTTATATCATCAGAAGACCTGCCAATGGGATCCATAGATTGCTACGTATCTGCAGCGCAGAATGTCGTAGTGTTCGTTGTGAACAGCCTTGGTTGGTGCATTCAGATGCCTGAGGAACACGAGTTTCATTGCAAGAGTAGCCTAAAGTAACTGATTCGTAGTTACAGAATGATTCTTGGAGACCAGCAATGACTGGGAACAGGTGCTTCGCCGAGCCGGGCTTATGCTCAAAGCCACGAGGAACGCGTATGAAATGACACGAAACACATTTTTACGTGTAACGAATGTCCCTCATCACGTTTCGCGGCAAATGCAGAGCGTTCCCCGTATGAGAGAAGGATCGCGAAGGAGTTGGCGCCGAGGCGACAGTATACGTTCAGTCGACCAGAGGGATGGGTTGGATAGGAGAAGTGTGCGGTGCAGCGTACTCGAACTTGAGGCTAGGCTCGTAAGTTCAAGCGCATGATTGCCATGTCGATGCCGTACCTTGTACATACGCAAACGATCGTCCAGGTTCGAGGGCCGATCATTCGTCATCGTGAAACCAGCGATCCTCTGCATCTCTGTCTTCCCTATCCCAAGACTCATCCCAATCGACAATGTCGTAAAAATCCCACTAGCGACGTTGAAATAGGTCAACAACGCGTCAAGTTACCATGGAGGCGTTGAACGGATACCTCGAGACGTCCATAAATAAATCGCTCCCTAACCCTGCGCAAGAATGACGCTTGCAAATCTTGCACTGGCACTGGCTCTGGTGTTCCCGGCCGGGAACCATCTTCGGAGCTTTCGTCCTCTTCGGGAATCAAGAGATCACGGCGCCCACGTCTTGTTTGACGCCCATGCTCCAAGTGGCGCTCTTCCTCGTATCCTCCGAGGAGAGTGCCCAGCTTACCTACGAATGTATGATCCCCGCCACCGAGAAACGATGATTCGGCCCACATTCTCTCCTCTCGTGCTTCTTGCCGTGCCTCTTCGTGGTCGATAGGTTCTGTCCCTTCCCATAACTGTGGCCATCGTCGCCTCGCCACAGAAAGGCTCAGCTCCGGTGGATTGCTCTGTGTGAAATTGAATCGCCGGTTGCGTATCAACACCACTGCCGTGCGCTGCTGGGGAGTTGTTATGGCAGAAAACCGATGCAGGATATGAGATGGGAGCTCGCGGAGATGCTTAGTAAGGAAAGCGACGGGCGCAGTATCGGGAGACGGAACATAATCTTCCGATAGGCCAAGGTAGGTGAGAACGGCGGTTGTATCAAAATCATTGAGAGGTGATGATGCCATGGGCACAAGCGAGTGGAGAACGTGTCAGTGTCAGTGTCAGACCTCCGTTCAGGGCAGAGACAGAGACAGAGTTCTGTGATTATGTCAGATGATCTACGTATCTGCCTTCCCTGGTCGTCAACTCAGCGTAAACACAGTGAGATGCTTTAATGGTGCCTCTAACCACGCAACAGGGCCCTGGAAATGGTCTTGGCTCAGGCCAGCCTACCCAAGAATCCTCGCCAGATGTCCTCCTCCTCATTTTCATTCACGGGTATAGTATTACGCTGCATTCGTCGATTCGATAAACCGCTCACTGCACTGCCATGACCCACTCTTCCAGTTTCAAGGGGGATGACACGACGTTCAAGGACTTCCCTTCGCGACTACAACATATTCTGTCTGAAACTGTTCAGGATGCAATAGTTGAATCCATCCTTTTCCCGGCTTACGAAGTGCGTTTCCTCTCGACCATCTTTTGAATACACGTGTACAATGCTATCGTAGACCAAGGGCGATCTCGTACGTCCTCTGCCACGCTTCTACGCAGAGTCGTAACCGCTCCGGTACAGACTAAAGCCGTTGAACGCTTTGCCGACTGGCTTACCACTCTTACGGTGCAAAAAGAAGTTGCTCATGGTACCGGAGGCGGCGCAGGTCATGCCAAGATTATTCTTTGTGGTCACAGGTACGTCGATTCTCTTACCATGAACCCCTTCGCTAACCTGTTGCTTCCAACGAAGCATGGGTGGTCTACTTGCAGCCGACTCTATCCACGCGTTCATCCACACACGATCTGACGTTAACGCACCACTTTGGCCAAACATAATTGCTTGCTTGGCCTTTGATACTCCTGTATGTACATCTCTTTCCAGTGCTTAATGGATCTGACAAAGTCTTTGTAGTATCTAGGTCTCAATCCCAACATGTTTAAGAACTCTGCTAATAAGGCAGCCGAATATGTTCAGAATGTGCATAAAACTGCCTCCGAGCTCTGGGGCGCTTTCAAGCAACCTGCGGGAAAGCCTGAAGTCGCTCAACCCGTGAAGTTGCTTCCAGCTCCTGCTCCAGCTGCTGTCCCATCTTCGTCATCAGGGGGCTGGGGGCGTTGGGCGCCAGCTGCGTTGGGTGCCCTAGTTGCTGGCGCAGCGGCGGGTACTGCCTACTACCACCGCGCAGACATAGAGAGCAACTACTCTGCGCTTACGGAGCATATGCAATACGTTGGCACTCTCTGGGACAAGGGTGCCCTTGCAGAGCGCGTCCGCTGTCTTGTGGAACACGAAACGATTCACGGTGTCGTATTTCGGACGTGAGCGGTCTACCATGCGCATAAGTAACCAGAGGTTGAAATTTAGTTTCCTTTGGCAGGTTCTATACACTGATGCCACCCACACCTCCCGCCCATGTCTCTCCACGAACATTTTGCCTTCTACCGGAGTCCTCCTCAGATGCATTCCAGCGCTTCGTTCCGGCGCGTAATACGCTCGCCGAGAATGAAGTTCGCGCACACGTCACGATGTTTGAGCCAGCGAACAACGATGGTTACTACCAGTTGGGTCTCGAAGCAGCTGCAGTTATTCGTCAAGCCATCGCGAACAGGCCCCCCGTAGGTGATACTGCAGTTGTGGCGTCAGCCGTACTTAGTCAAATGAAGGCCATAGATGTGGGTGGCGAACAGCAAGGTAACACCGGTACAGGTGAAGACAGTGATTTATTGCTATAGTAGACGTCGATCGAAGAAATTTTATTATCCTAGAACTACAAATGGATGCCTCATGTACATCTAGCTCTCTCGACGTATGTGAAGCTCATCTAGCCGCCAGTACTGTCACTGTTTCAGCGACAGGCGCATGGCATACGCATCCTCTCCATCTGCATCTGAAATACGCATGTGATGAACAGGGTACCATGTCCGAGAGAACCGTGGACGTACAGTACTTCTTTTCGATGTCCTGCACAGTGAAACCCAGGCTGTCACGGTAAAGGCTCAATGCGGCACGATTTGACTTGCGAACGTGAAGAGATACGTATGAGGCTTTGTAGATTGACGCCATTGCGTCCTCTGAGGGATTACGGCCGTTTGAAACCACGGAGCCGAGGAAATACGGAAACGTACTCACGAGACTGTAACATGAGTTTCTTGGCCAGCCCAAGTCTCCGATATGATCGCAGGACGGAAATGGATGTCAGGTGTCCATGGGGTTCATCTCCAGGAGCAATATCTTCCTCCCTGACAGATCTCCGAACGTTAGATGCGGCACAAGGAGACCAAAGTAGGGTACAAACATCTTGGCTAATACATAACCCACAATGCGGCCCTTGGCGTCTTCTGCAACGTAGGAAAGTGATGGCCACGTCATGGCATGATATAGATCTGAGCGAACGTCGGAAAACAGGTGAAGATGAAACATGACGGGTACTCACAGTAACGCATGGTATAGTTCTCTGGAAGGTTCTGTAAGTTACAGGCCTGCATGGCTGTAAGATCTTCTGCCTATTGGAGACCAGTCGTCATACTGGGCCCTGTGGATACCAGATGAAGGACACGTACTCTTGCAGGGCGGATGGTGACAGACATTGCGAGTGGAGTAGCTGTGCCGTCGCGTTGAACGTGGGACTAACTTTGCCCTGACAAATTCTGTCGCACTTTCGCTAGCAGAAGGCGCGGGCGCTGCGCTGATGCATGTAGCGCACGCAGATCACATGATCTAGTAGTACACGTATCGATGCCGGATGTCGACGTGCCGTTGTACAATTACTGATGCGATGAACACCGGTCTGCATTGGCATGAGAGTACGACTACAGTGTGTCGAAAATATTATTAGGTGCAATAACTATATAACCTTTGGCGACCACATGCAAAACCCCGAGTGGCGTACAGGATTATCATCGGGGACTCCTGCCCGTCAAGGGGCTCATATCGGACATAGTTGACGGTGAAGCATTGTCCATGAAGAGCCCATCCTTTGCATGCGGTTCGGTTGCGCCAAAGAAGTCATCGTCGTCCACGACTGTAGCATTATCTGGCCATGTCCCGTCTCTACGCCAACCAGCGTAGAGGATCTTGACCTGCAGACCCCGAGCGTGGTCAAAAATGAGGACGAGGAAATAAGTCAAAAGAGTGCCCGTACGACAACACGGAGGGGCAAAAAGTTTTTGAGTCTTCCTCCCCCAACAAGGCCCTTCCATACCTTGTCGAGTCCAGCGTCCCAAACGTCGGGCCGCTCTAATGCACCTGGTTCGTCGAGCAGGCTTTCCAACCTAACACATGAGGTAGATGGAGCTTGGTCAACCCGAGAGGTGGCTGTAAGTTTTGTCCATAGAGCGCGACGCGCGGCAAAATGATCTGGGCCAGGTGGGGGGAGATCTGCAAGTGCGGGGACGTGGGCGGAGGTAG
Source organism: Russula virescens (assembly GCA_003316435.1). Lineage (NCBI taxonomy): Eukaryota > Fungi > Basidiomycota > Agaricomycetes > Russulales > Russulaceae > Russula > Russula virescens. The sequence continues at coordinate 14,290 of QFEY01000184.1, forward strand.
ATGCAGATGGCTTGGGGCTGCTGCTGCAAAGTAAGGGATAAAAGAGTGAGATAAGTGGAAGAATAGATGGCAAGAGGGATGGGTGCGGACTAAGGAGAAGAAGATAAGTCTGTTTGAGAGATATTAAGGGAGGCAGATGGAGATGGGCGGGACATACAATACAGTTGCAGTACTGTATATTCTTAGCACCGACTGCTGGAGAAGATCGGTAGCGGGATCAGATTAGGATAAGATGTCCCACGGTCGTATTGACGCTGTCACTACCTTGTGTTTCCTCTCAACCGGAGACAACCCTTCTCCAATTCTCATTTTTCCTTCCAAAATGCCACAACTCTACGCCCATCCTTCTCCCTCGCAATCTGTGAATTCCTTATCGGACGCAGAAGAAGAGGACAACATTCTCTTTGCCTCCACTGAACTCGCCGTCGCATCTCCTGCCACATGGTGTGCCCGTCCCCATCATGTCCAGGCGACCCCACATATCCCACCACACTCCCCCGCCTCCCGTTTACCCCCAGAGATCCTCATAAATATACTCAAACACCTCTCCTCTACAAGGGATATACACAGCACGCTCCTCGTTTCACGTTCGTGGTGCGAGTGCTCAGTTGAGCTATTATGGCACAAGCCCGTCGTACCGGATGTCAACACTCTTATCAAGATAATGCAAGTCCTCTCTCGCGAGGAACCCACTTTCACCTATGCCCAGTTCATCCGTCGCCTCAACTTTATAAACGTCGGCTCGGACATGTCAGATAGTATTTTTGGCCGACTCGCTCACTGCACACGTCTCGAACGATTGACTCTGGTAGGCTGCTCCAACCTATCAGACGATGTGATCGCTCGTACCGTGCCCTGCTTTCCCAAACTCGTTGCTATCGATCTATCGGGCGTAGAAAGTGTCACCGACAGAACAGTACTCGCACTGGCAGATAGCTGTCGCAAGATGCAAGGGATAAACTTGCTCGGGTGTAGACGAGTTACATCCACTAGCATTATTGCGCTTGCGAACAAATGTCCTCTTCTCCGTCGCGTCAAATTAAGCGGCGTCGTAGAACTGGCAGACGAACCCGTCTCAGCACTCGCAATCAAAGGTTCCTTGTTACTCGAGATCGATCTAAATGGATGCAAGAAACTTTCGGATCGCGCTGTTCGCGACATCTGGATCCATTCTCACAATATGCGCGAGATGCGTCTCTCTCAATGTGTAGAGCTGACAGACCTCGCCTTCCCCGCACCTCAGAACATTCGTGATCCACCATCAGGACCCAATCCCTTCCCTCAATCTACCAGGCTCCCCGTCTCTGACCTTCCCCTCCTCCGTCTTCCTCGGCCCCTTGAACACCTCCGAATGCTTGATCTTACGAGCTGCGCCAAGATCACTGACGACGCTGTTGAGGGCATTGTTGCTGCATCGCCTAGGCTTCGCAACCTCGTGCTATCCAAGTGCGGCCAGTTAACAGACCGCGCCATAGAGAGCATTTGCTTACTTGGAAAACACCTCCACTACCTTCACCTCGGTCACGCATCTTCTATCACTGATCGGTCCGTCAAGACTCTATCCCGGTCATGTACGCGCTTGCGCTACATCGACCTCGCGAGTGAGTATTTTTCTTGGCTATCGTGCGACGCCGTCTCACTCCTACTTGCTTGCAAAGATTGCAATCAACTTACGGACATGTCTGTGTTCGAACTCGCTAGCCTCCCGAAGCTCAGGCGCATAGGTCTCGTTCGGGTGAACAGCTTAACCGATGAAGCGATATATTCGCTAGGAGATCGGCATCAAACGCTCGAACGCGTCCACTTGTCATACTGTGATCAGATCACAGTTATGGCGATTCATTATCTTTTGCAAAAGTTGCAAAAGTTGAACCACCTCAGCCTGACGGGCATTCCCGCGTTCCGTCGTCCGGAATTACAGCAATTTTGTCGCCAACCCCCAGCTGTCGGTCCTGTGTCCACTTCATGGTACCCTTACTAATACATTATTTTTAAGGATTTCAACATGACTCAACGTTCACAATTTTGTGTGTTTGCTGGGGAAGGTATAAACAACTTACGCCGGTACCTGACGGACTTGCTCAACAGCATTACGGAGGAAATGAACCCTCAAGGCGATGACGATGTGGGCGATTCAATTTCTTACGTGCATGACGACGACAGTATGGATCTTGACGATGTCCCACCCCAAGTGGCGTTTTCGCGGCCAATCGTGGAAGAACAGAGTCCTATTTCTGCGCCATCATCATCGTTGGCCACCATACGACCACCGCTTCGTCCTAATGGGCATGTTAATCATCACGCAACACCACACCAGCCGATTGTCCGCTTGCACGGTACATCTACCAGAGACGCCGAGATGTCTACCTTGCGCATTGAGCACCCAAGCTCTTCGCGCAATAGTCGTTCAACAACCCGTTCCCCGACTCACACCCCTCCACCCACCTTCAATCCCACCCAGGGAGCATCTCGTTGGAATGCTGCGGAGAGACTCCCCACATCTCCTGCTGGGAGTGAGGGTAGCTCTGCCGGCGCATTTTTCCGCACATATCAGAGCAGTTCCGCAGACGGTCGCCCAAATGGGGCGTTAACTCCTGATCTTAATTTCGCGGAAATTGGACATGGCCAAGGGCCAGCGGGGTGGCATGGTCAGGAGCAAAACCAAAATCATGCAAATCAGCATGTAGATTCCACGACGCTAAATGGGGACGACCGGCCTCAATATGGAGGTAATGCACGGCGATCTACAACACAAGCCGCAGGCGTCGGACAGGGTCCATTTGGAACCAATAGCGCATTCCACGTGCACGCCGTCAACGGGAATATGAACGGAACATACCACGCCAACGGCGCTCATTCATCAACGACAAATGGCGCGACTCCATACGGTATCAATGGTACTGGTGCACCCCCAGTCATGATACAAGGTCCTCCAATGACTCGGGAGGAGCGTAGTCGCGGGCGCCAACGTACATCGCGCGAACCTCAGGAGTCTACACAACCACCTCCTACTCGTGGACAAAGTCAAGGGCGTGGTCCGAAGCGCATACTTCGGAACACTCTGAACTCTGTTGAGCAACATGCATCATCATTTTTCTTCGGGCGTCCATTGCAAGATGGTGAAGGTTCTAGCGCTAGTGCCACTGTCCGGAAGGACGATAGCGCACGTGGATATTGAATGAATGAGTATAACTGCTCATGTATAGGGGTGACGATAGACAATGTTGTCGTATGCAGCATCGACTGGCACGCATGTGTGTATTGTAATTGATATCACTAGGAGTACTTACACGGATAGCAAATCTCGATTACGAGCTGTTTTTCCACGATGAGATGTTCGAGACGCAAGACTTGTACGATGCCCCAGTCATGATGTCTATGTTATATTTCATATCCCGCGGGGGCTGAAAAGCGTGCAGAATCGGATGACAAGATCGAGAGCCATGAAGTGGCGAACGAAAGTTACGCCCGAGAAGGAGGCGATACCTAGGATAGAAAGGAGGGTTGAGATGGACAACATGGCAGAGAAGGACATACGCACCAGAATAACGCCATCCCCTCTTACGAAAAGCATTTCCATCTTTCTTTTTGCCACCTGAGACGTTACAAGTAAGGGAAAGCCTGCAAGGGTAAGTGGTGGGGGGGCTTACATTCACGACTCCTTGCCCAGGGGGCGCACTCTCTGTTCCATCCACAAGCATTATCGTCTCCTCGACATCACTAAGAATGAGATTCATGTGTCCATCGTAAGCCTGGCAGTCAAGATAGGACACAGTTCAGTATCTGTGCGGATGAGCACATGGGGCGTAAGAACAAGGGAAAGACATACGTGAAGAATGCCGGTGAGCTCGCGGTCACCTCGTAGCTTGACAAAGACGCGTTCACTTAGAGAGAGGCGAATGAGGTCGAAAGGTTCTTGGATACCAGTTGAAGAGTCCATATAGGTTGTCAAGAAGAGTGTCCTCTTTCTCAGGTTCAGGCTCGTCTAGGATGGAGCACGCGACTCGCACGTGTTCAGCAGCAAGGAAGATACGCACCCGCACGTTTCGGGCTCACTTCCACTTGCTCCAAAGTATGCCGGTATGTCCATGCCAGTATTCACCTTTTGACATCCATTCAATTACTTTTTAGAAACATTACTGCGATTACTGTGATGTATACCTCACACACGACTCTGCTTCTGGTGACTACCTTCTTTTTTTTTTTCATTCTCCAAGTTCCTCACCCCCCTCCGCAGTTCGCAAGGCCCACAACAGTGGGCGAAACCACCTCGCAAATGTGAGGGATTATTATGCTTGTGAGTATCCATCCCCGCACCGTCATGACACTGCGCCATCTCATCTCATCCGTGTTTGTTATTTTCTTAGCCCTTGGTCATGACAAGGCGCAGAGTATCATCGACCAAATTACCTCGGCTTATGAATCGGGAGGAGGCCCTCCTCCAGGCGGATTCGGCTTTGGCCCACAGCACCTTACCGGCAATGGACCCGGGTTTGGCCCGCCTCCTGGTTATGGCGGGCCTCCAGCAGGATTTCGTACGTCGCACTTCCTCGCGCCCCAACGTCATTCTAAAGTGAGCCCTTCGTAAGCTCGTCCACCCTTCCCTCCTGGTCCTGGTGGCGTCCCTGGTGGCCTCCCGCCACCGCCACCAGGAGCAATGGGCCCGCCGGGTGGCCCACCCTTCCCAGCGCCTCCAGGAATGGGTCCTCCGCCACCTGGATTTCAAGGCAGTGCGTCACAACGTTTTCTCTCAGTCCTCACCTTTTAGAAGATATTCATGCGGCATTCTATATTTAGTGCCTCCGTTCCCCCCGGGTGCTCCACCTTTCCCCCCTAATGCTGTACCCCCAGGCGGACCTCCCTTCCCTCCGCCCAACTTCGGTGGTCCAGGTGGTCCGCCTCCACCTCATCTCGGGGGCCCTCCACCTCCTTCTGGCCTACCTTCCGGTAATCCAGGACCTCCCACAAATGGCCCTCCATCAGCAGGCGGTCCCCCTGCCCCTTCTGTCCCTCCTGGACCCGGCGGAATGCATCCCGACAGATTGCGAATGATGGGTAGTAGATAGGTAGCCTCTTGTGAATAGTGGATACTCCCTTAAACTATGATCGATCATCTTGTTGTGTCCATCACCCTTACCGCGAATGTGGCAAGCTGTTCTCTTTATTTGAGTACATACATGCACTATCGCTAATCTTGTGGGAATCAATGGGCGGCCAAATCTTCGTTACGTAAGAAGTACTGCGACTGTCACGACCAGAGAGTGACCGCGCTCGAGTGGAATTCTCACCACCTGTCCCAGAACATATTGTACAGACGAGGTCCCGCATCTCGGGACAGTGCATTTATTATGGAAAGCGAGGTTCAACAGCTCGTAGATATGGTGCTTCTTCAGTCATCTCTGACACGCCTCCTCTAATAGTATTGTATCAGGGTGCTACTCCTGCACAGGCACGAGCTGCGCTCAAGAGATACAGCGATGTCATGGAAGCCGCCGAACGAATATTTGACGGTGCTTTCGATGATATAACTGACGATGCTACTGCTGCATCGATGTCATCAACGGGCCCTATCAGAGAGCCTGAACGCTGCCGAGTCGCTACGAGGCTTGTGGTATGACCCCTTTCACGTGCGTTGTCGGATGCTTCTTACACGACTATAGACTCCAGAGGAGGAGGACAATGGTTCTGACGATGCGATCGGAAGTGATGACGAGAGCGAAGGTCGATAGATCTATCGATTCCGCTTCGCGTGCTCACTCCTTTCTCTGGAACAGACGATGGGTTCGTGAATTACGACTCGGACTACGAGATCCAAGACGATACCCCCAGCGCCCCGGTTGATATTGATCCTTACGCAGGTTTGTAGCTCATGTCGATATTCGCTGTGTGCATGTAGCTGAGGTGCGACCGCAGGTATTTTCTTTTCTAAGGACAGGCGCGAGGAAGTCATCGAGGTTGAAGAGGAGCCAATGACGGAGTATATACCTGGGATAGGTGAACGCGTCAGGCTAATGACCCAGAATCAATGGATGAAAGGCTGCCCCGAAGGTGGCGAGCAGGGTTTTTTGTTCAGTTTATATTCTCAACTCATCGAGGGTCAATGTCCGTGTCCCTCCGCATGCGGGTATTCCATTACCAGGACCAAAAGCCATTTCTTCGCCATCTTCGTGAGTACTCTGCCATCCTCGTTGCTGGATTACCTCAGACCTCTTGCCAGTCCACGTTCGACGTATATATCAATCACTTGCGAGGAATCGTCCGCAAGAAGTGCAAGAGATGTTACAAGGTGTTCTGCTTCGCATGTGGAGAACCAATAAATGAACCGAAGACGCCAGAATCTACGAAAGCCTCGAATGACCGTGATTTGTTCCATTGCTCCAACCTACAAGGCATCATTCTCGGCGTTGGTCTTGCCATGCTTGAGCAGCTATATCATGACCAACTCCAAAATCCACTTGGTCCAGAGAACAAGGTCCGAACGAGCAAACGTAGAAAGACGGATCCAGTGATCAATACTCCCATGATCCTTGACCCGGATGATGACGATGACAATTACCTCTCCCCTCCTTCCCAAGGGAAGAAATCGAAAGTGGGCGTTGGTTACGCTGGAGATCAGAAGGAAGATGTGAGTAGTCATTCGCGCGCATTCTCAGCTAGGCTCACTCTGGCCTCGATTAGACTACCGGACAAGCAGAAGCCCAGGCGAATCAGATTGCCAAGGACGAAAAACTGGGCGAACTGATGGAGCAACTCCGTATATTCCTTCCTTCATTGAGGCGTCCCGGAGGTGCTCTCACAAGTGATTATCTTGTCCACCCCACCGCCCTCGCGCATCTTCGTCGGCGATTCAACAACATTTGTTCGTCTCTTCTCCGGAATGATTCCCTCACAGACATGTCCGAGCGCTCCTCTGTCTACTTTGAGTTGTTCGAGTGGCTCGAGGTGGGCTGCTTCGTTGTTGTCATGGTGTTCCACTAACGAGTGCTAGACGATCTCGAATCACGAGGCACTTTCTAGCATGATGGCCATGCCGATCATGGTCGTGTCGTCGGTACGAACGCATACTCCCAAGAGGGCTACAGACGGGTCACTTCCGTTGCGCGAGCGCACGGTCATTTACGAGGGAAGCTCGGGGCCCCGCGAGCTCTTGGAGTCGATTGTCATCCAAGCGAATGCGGCCATCAAGGGCCTCGAGGGTATGGGGCCCGTTGAAGCCATCTTTGATGAGATGACCGAGGAACAGAAGCGCATCAACAATGACACCAAGGGGAAGACAAAGGAAATTCCCTCTACACCACCGTTTTCCGAGGAGAACCAGAAGCTGTTTGGGTTCTGCCAGCGTATTCTCACTACTGCGGAGGCCATCGATCGCTCGCTTAAAGAGACAAAGGGGTCGAAGTTTTTGGAACGTATCCATGAGTCACTCCCGAAGATTTACTCGTCCGAATCCACCTCTGATGAGGTTTTCGTTACCTCCGAGGCATCTGAAGAGTCTATCCGCCAGACTTACGTCACTTGGGCTACCCGTGTCCGCTTTGAATATTGCGATTTGACGGTTTTGCCCCCGGCAGATAAACCTCCAAGCCAAGATGAACCCCCAAACTACAAGTTCTACTATAATACCGAGGCTCGAATGCTCGCATCTTCTGACATCCCAAAGCGATCCCTGGCGATTGCCAAAGAGGTACGCTGAACCTCTTTACGTCGTCTTTTGAATGTGCTCACCTTTGGGGTATCTAGCTTGCGGTACTCACGACAAACCTTCCTGTTGCTTGGGATTCGTCCATCTTTTTGCGGGTTGATGAGACACGGGTGGATGTCATCAAGGCTCTCATAATTGGACCTGAGGGAACGCCGTGAGTCTTCAGAATTCTCGTATCAAATTTCGCAATTCTCAACACTTGCCATAGGTACCAAAATGGATGGTTTGTCTTTCCTGACGATCACCGGGTTTATTATTCTTACAATGACATTCAGCTTCCTATTTGACATATTTCTTGGTCACAGCTATAACCAATTGCCACCCAGCGTGAAATATATGACGGTAGCTATTTCAACGCTTTACTGTCCCAACCTGTCTCACGCAATTTTGTAGACCAACGGCGGCAAATTCCGATTCAACCCCAACTTATATGCGGTAGGTCTTCCCTGACTACGTTACACAACAAATACAGAAACAATTCTATTTAAGGACGGTAAAGTCTGCCTATCACTCTTAGGGACGTGGGCTGGGCCTGGTTGGGTAGCTGGGAAATCCACGTTACTTCAGGCAAGTTTACGCGACGGAATCTCCGATATTTCTGGACCTTATTACGACGTCGCCATTCTAGGTCCTCATCTCGATTCAATCCATGATCCTTTGCGAGGAGCCGTACTTGAACGAACCAGGATGGGCTACCAGCTCTGGAACGCCACAATCCAATGCCTGTATGTCGCCCGTTAATTATATACCATTCTTGTCTGACTGAACGGACGTTATCAGATTCAGCAAATATTCGTCGTATGGTGGTCAAAACAGCGGTATGTCCTCATCTTGTATCAAGCGGTTACTGGAGCGTCCTGTGATGTTGAACTCGTAAAAGATGCTCGGAAACTTGAAGAATCCTCCAGAACCGTACGGAGATATCATTCGAACGCACTTCCGCTTAAAGGCTCGGTCCATTTCGGCGCAGCTCGATCAGTGGCTATCGCAGGACGATGGGCTGCCCACAGTCAACGATGGTGCATCTACCGGATGCTTGCGTGGCGGCCTAGGGAGCAGCGCGAATGGGCTACAAGCCGACATTGACGAACTGAAGCGCTTGCTGAAACAGCTGCAAGAAGGCGGTGGCCCTTCTGGCTCTGTGCCTCAACACCATTCGTAGCATGACCTGTGAGACTTTGTGAACGTTTTTCACGAATTACATGGTTTGGTTGTAGATAGCGGTCGTTGCAGTTGCAATGTTTTTGTTTCAATAGCACAGTTTTGTAAGGGCGGGCTTGTAATAAAGCGTGGGATGTCATTACCGGATCTGGGTCCTGTAGTCTGTGTCATCGCAATCGGCGGCTGCGGCGCAACCGAAACTGGAGCGAACCCAATTACGCTTTCCACCGTTCTTGTTAACACCGACACTTTCATCTTTGACTCATTCCATATACCATCCTCGTCCTCATCCCAGTGATACAGCTCTCACAATGATGGCGTCATTCATGAGCTACTTCACCGGGAGGCGCGATCCCAAGCAGTCCACGCGTGACGCCATCGTCTCGCTGCGAGAACAACTGATGATGATCGAGAAGAAGGAGGAGCACCTGCAGCGCCAAATAGCGCAGGACTTCGCGGCGGCAAAGGCCAATGCCGTCTCCAACAAGAATGGTACGCACACGCACGCCTGCCCTTCCTCTCCCATGGAACCGTTTTCCTAACTAGCAGGTTTTTCTCTTCATCATCGTCGTCGCCAATTTGCATATATTGGACCTAACTTCTTCCATCCATCCATCCATCCACCCTCCCTTCGTTCGTTTTTCGTTTCATTGCCGTCGTTGTTTTGAATCGGTATGGTAGCGGCCACTGCTGCGCTCAGACGGAAGAAGATGCACGAGGCGGACCTGGATAAGCTCGCGGGAATGCGGTTGCAGCTCGAGGTGCAGGTCAATACGTTGGAATCTGCGAACATCAACGCCAACACGCTCGACGTGATGCGCAGAGGCGCCACCGCTCTCAAAGACATTCACAACGGGCTGTACGTCCTTCCTTTCTTCCCTCTTTCCCATTTTTCCTCGACTGACGGAACATCGGAATTTTCTCACCCCACTTCTTTCTTTCTTTTCATCTTGGTTTTGGTTTTGGAATATTTAATTTTTTTTTGGGTTCGGCGTCTTGCAGTAACCTAGACAAGGTCGATGCGACGATGAACTCCATCAACGAGCAGCGCGACATCGCGAACGAAATATCCGAAGCTATATCTAACACTGCTAACCTTGGCCTCGACATTGACGAGGTGCGTGGAAAATGGTGCTTTTTTTTTTGTTCTCGTGGCTTACCGGAATTGGATGGCTTGTAGGACGAGCTCAAAGCAGAGCTTGGGGAACTCGAACAAGACAATCTCAACGAGCGACTTCTGGGCGCAGATCATGTACCAGTGCATACCCCAGCGGGTCCGAGCCGCGTCGAAGCACGGCCACAAACGGCAGATGACCGCGAGGATAAGGAACTTCAGGAATTGCAAGCTTCACTTGCAATGTAGTGATAGTGATAGCCTTTCCTCTTTGGCGGACCCCGTTGCCTTTGGTTTTCATGCTCCTTCACAACCTTGTAATCTGATCATCATTGTCATATTATCTCTCCATTCCCTTATCATGCTCTCTGGTATCATATTTTGTCAGATGTCATAACATAGCCCCGTGAGTGCCAGTTGATTGCAATGCAGTACTTCTCTTTCTCCCTCTTTCCAAAGTTAACACATCATGGGATGTGTGGATAGGGATAATGTATTGGTTTCTGAGAACCGCAAGAAACTGTGGTATACAAGTACACATGTGAGCGATAAAGCAGGCGTTGCGTATATAGGCGTCTAAGGTGGTGACGCGGATGAGCTATAAAGTTATGAAAGCTTTGACAATGAATGCAGGACCAGGGGAGGGTGGATGTGAGATAATGCGAACAGTAACGAAAAGCAAATGCGAGGTAGAGCAGCGGAATGGTTATGAATAGCCGCGAATACCAAGTACGCGTCGGACGTCGCTGGTAAAGCGTAACGAGTCCAGCACAGGGAGGAGGTCGAGCAACGCCTCATCGGACGGATCATATGTCCAACCTTCGATTGGGATGCCGTTCACTGTGACACGCCGTTGGTTTCGATGGAGAGTAGAAAAGACCGAAAGAGAAATACGCACTCTCATTTTCGCTATAGCAAATCGGAGAATTGTCAACGAGGCATATTCGCGAAAGATCTTGCTCAACGAGGGCGAGATTCTTGGTGTATGATCCGTTTGGTAACTGGGTACAGGACTGCAGCCGAGAGATCAGGTGAGAACGCCGTTTCGGCAAGGACAATTGAAACTACGTGACGTGGCACACACCTCCCTAAAGAACCGACGTCTGAGGATGCCCTGCCCTGCATCGAGCCAATCGATGACCGGATCCGCGTACTCTTGCATCGAGGCGGTAAAAATCACGAGAGTATACCAAGCTGATACCTAAGCCAAACCCACGATTGTCAGCGCTCTGCTGCGCGGGTGGGAGTAGCCTAGATTTGCCACACGCACCTTGCGCAGAAAATAATCTACAAAGGGGCGCTTGTATACATGGTAGAGCGTACTGCGACCGCCCATAACTACTTCTACGGTGTGTGACGACGCTCTGCGGGCGCCGAACAAGCCGCGGATACCAGCCGCAGGGAGAGGTCGTGAAGTCGAGTGGATGAGTGTCTCATCGAGGTCGAGGACGAGGGTCTTGGGTAAGTGAAATGGCGTCTTCCGAGGGGCAATTGGCAAGCCGGCGCTGGGAGAATAGGTCGGAGTTGGTGTGCGCGATGGTGGTGGCGTGGGCATCAGGACGGTGAAGGGTGGTGGCTGGGCATACGCCAAAGAAGGACGAGCGGAGGAGATTACATCCGGTGCAGGTGGGTCGGTGGACATACGTGCGACGGAAAGGGGATTGGCAGCCAATGATGGCGAGACAGGTGATTTGACGACGGACTCTGTACGGGAGAGCGCTTGTTCGGCGCCAACTTGATGCGCAGGCATGGTTATGCCCTCTCGTTCTTCAGCGAAGGGCTCTTTCCCCACGACGAGGGTGCTCTTACGTCGAGGCCGGAGACCGCGTGGGCTCGATCTGCGTCTGTGCCACACGTCGTCCACGCGGAGTGAGGCCGCGGCAGTACAGAGGGCGTGCCAGACCAGTTCGAGAACGCGAACGAAGAAGAGACGGCGAAACACGCTCTGGCTTGTCGATTGAGATTTGGCTCGGATGGCAGAGCGAATGGAAGGGCGACGGCGGAGCAGTGGTATGCGAGCGGAAGACGAGAAGGAACGGCGTGAGGGTGGGGATGGGGCAACGAGAGACCTGAGAGACCATGTTGTGGGTTCGGCCACGCGGTGGGCGATGTTGGAATCGCCCGCTGCGGAGGGAGGTTGTAATGGAGGGTGGGCTGTAAACTCGGTAGTTGGGGTATTGGGTGGGGTTCGCGAGGAAGCGAGCCCATCGAGCTGGCGGGAGAGGTAGGTGAGAGAGTTCATGGTAGCGGATGTCTAAGCCGCGCGATCGAGAGGGATGAGGGAGAGAAGAGAAGAGAGAATAGCAAGGTGGGGAAAGGGAAAGGATTGAAAGGGCGTGTATGGTAGACGGACACGGTGCGGTAACTGAGGTCAAGTATTAATATTATTTAATGATCAAGTAATCTGGCGGGGAACCCCATGCACCCCAACTTTTGGTTACATTATTTTGTTCCTCGCAAGTTCCGATTTTATTATTCTTATTACAGCCGCGAACGGTGTACGAACCGGATCCTGTCACTTGTCAACTCGTCCAACCGCGTCACGCCCAACAGTTGCATCCCCAACACAATTTCCTCCCGCAAAACTATCGCCCCAATGTCAGCGAAACACCTTTTGACCATCTCGCCACACACCACTTACTTTCGATCACACGCATACAGCCCTCCTCGCCCCACACGCTATTTGCGTATAGAAATGCTCGTCCGAGCCCGACCGCCCTTGCTCCCAGGCAGAGCGCCTTGAGCACGTCCGTCCCTCGCGTCACACCTCCGTCAATAAACACCTGATGCTTGTCCAACAAGTCTGGTCGTAACTGTCGCATCTCGTACAATACCGTCATTGGTGCTGGAGAACTATATCCAGCCCTCAGCGATTTCGTATCCATCCATGCATGGTCGCACTCACTAGTCAAGCTCTCGGCCGCCGTGATTAGACAGCACGATGCCGTCAACTTTGTAAACTTCAAGAGCTCGCTCCGCATCCTGAAAACGTGGTATCTGTGTATTGCTACACAATATCAATGACGTGCCTTTACCTCAATACATTGAATACCCTTGATAATAAGCGGAAGTTTCGTCAGGCTTCTGATCCAAGGAATATCTTCCCCTGTTGGAGTAACTTCTCCATATCTAGTCCCCGGAAAACGTCATATGACTCACAACAAACGTCTGGGTCTTGGTATCCGCTAATGGCCTTTTTAATGAAACGTGTGAGCGTGTTATCGCGTCCCAAGAGCGAACCACGCACGTGTGCGATGCCCTTATCATCGTCACCTGCCTTTCCGTTTACCGCCGGTGCTCTCCAGTTACATTTGGTACGCTGATCGAGTTCTCGTTTTCCCGGCATCGCGGCGTCTACGGTAAGCATAATTGCGCTGAATCCATCGTTTTGTAGCCCCCGGACAGCCTTTTCGGTCGCCGTACGATCTTTGTTCATGTACAATTGGAAGACCAGGTGTTGCTTTGGCCGCTTGACCGACATGATTTCAGCAACCGAACAACTCGCGTTATTAGAAATCTATATCAAAATTCCGGTAAGCCTCCCTTCTTAGTACTGACCTCGTGACGTACCCCTTGAAGGATCCCCGTCCTGCCAGCTGCGCGTACTAGGTTCATCTCCCCATTGGGGTGCCCGAGGCGTGCCAGTGCGGCTGGAGCGATGAAGATCGGTAAAGAAGAGGGCATGCTTAATACGTTGCTCGCCGTCGAAACTCGGGAAACCTTGTTGAGTCTGCGATGACAATGGTTGGACACGGTCTGTATTACGCCCACATGGTCAGGTTTACTCACACGAGTGGACGAAACCAGAATTGGGAGAACGATTTGCGGTTCTCCGAGAATGCTGCGCATCGGTCAAAACGAGAGGTGCAGAAACACTACACATGACTCAACTAATCTCATCGTCACCAGCGGAACGGTAGTACGCCCAAGCAGCCTCGCTGAGCACGTTCTTTGCCAATTTCTCCAATTATAGGTTCAGCAAGGGTATTCCTTTGACCTGCGTTATAGTCCTTACCTCGACCTCCAACAAGTTCAACACGCTTCGTGGATGTGGAAGGGCTGTCCTTGCCTTCGCAATGCGGTTCTCCTCTGCCGTTGGCTCGTTCAAAACGCGAGGCACTGTAGCTGGGTCGATGAGTCCGATGAACGCTGAGCGCGGCAGCGTGTCAAGGGCGCTGGGCGGGTGTATCGGCGTAAACGCCTTGCTACACACCCATAGTCTCTGTCAGTGCGTTCTGCAGACCTTTAGGGACTAGACATACGCACGTGGCATCCTTCCCCGCATATTTCAGTAACGGGCCGGTCCCACCGGGATGCGAAGAAAATAGCGAGGTCACGTCGTACACGATCCCACTGATCAGTACCCACAACGAAGACCGGTTCGCGTGGCGCTGCAGCTCTGCATAAGATACATAGCGTCTTGGCCCTTCCGTTGCATCCCCAACCACCTCCGTGTCGACCATATCAAGGTGAAGTGGATTAAAGACAGCGTTTGCAACCTATAGGTAGGTGAGGCGTCAGTAAGCTCATTTATAACCATACTCTTTAGGCGGATGGAAACGGCCTTGTCTAGAACGACGATGGCGTGATTATTTCCTCAGAGATCGATATCTCTCGCGGAACAGATGGAATCAGAGTGGGTGCATGGATCTGATGTGTATCAAGCACACCCGATAATCGAAAGAGAGAAAAATATCCAGGTAAGAAGAGACAGGATTACCGTGCCAAGCAACCCTATAGAGATCACCGTCAAGTGCCATTTCCTCATGTCTTGGGTGCTCGCGCGCGCATTTGTCGCACCAGGAATTTGAGATGCGACTGTAGGGACACACAGCGCTCGCGACTGCGTTAGGGGTGCCACACGTCTGTGGCGCAGTAGGAAGGTGGGAACTCGAGATATCATGGCCGTCAGGGTGAAGGTGGAGGGGAAGTGAAGAGAAAAACCAACCGCGAGGCAGCGGTGAGGCAGGTCATCGTGTTAGCGAGCGATTGCCTCGCGCCTGGCTGGCTCCACAACGGCCCGAAAGATTGTTTGAGCCGCGTGCCAACTTGTTATTCTCGCAATCTTTTCCCCTAACCGAATCTATGAGGCCATGTTGCAGGTCATCAGATGTGATGTTTTGATAGTCGAGCAGAAAATGATTTGGAAAAGAGCCACTTAAACGCCGTCTATTCTCCGATGCCCCTGCAGTCTACAATGTATATACATAATCTTATGCGTGCACCTCACACGACTCTTAAACTGCCAACGCTTGCATTCATCTGATGTGGTGCTAGCTTTCGATGGAACAACCGCCACTGATCGAGAGAAAGACATCGAACTGAGCCAATCAAGAATTCTGAACAAGCAGTGTCCCTGAGTACGAATCTGTCTATACACGAGGTATTCGAGAAGTAGAAGCTCGGGGCTTGAGCGCTCGGATTTGACATACCTTGCAGGGGCATAGAATTTCGACGGGACAGTAAGGCCAGGTGCGTGGAAAAAAAAACAAGCAGGACAAATTTACGAAGCAAGAAAAAAAAAAGCTGCGCTCACCGCTCAGTTCTCCAACCCAACACCCGTTGATGTGGTCGAGTAGGAGCGACCATTTTGCAATCCTTGAAACAGTATGCGATCTCGTAGCGCTGGAGGTTCAGTAACTCCGAGTCCTCTTACCCTCGACCAGGTCAAAGGCGCGAGCTAGGGGTGGGATAGTTGTCATAGGGTTCCCCATCTACGGTTCAGTGGCTTGTAGATGGCCGAGATTGCCTGGATTTTGCCCATTCGACCTAAGACCAGCCACCACCACCGGTCCACCACTTGCACCTATAGGTGGCTTCGGTTCCTTTAACTGAGGGATTTTTGCACGCTCCACGAATTTCCAATTTCGGGTTGTTTTTTGGCGGTAAGCATCCGGGTTCTCAGTTCCGGGGATCTGCGTGAAGCCTCGCTTGAGCTCGGATGATGGCAACAACGTGCAACGAGGAACGTGTCCCTCCCCGTGCTCCCACTCATGCATGCAATGATATCGGAGAGCAATGAATTGCCCGGACGACCACATGGGATGCGCCGTGGGAGAAGGATAGCAAAGAACAGTCCCTGCATGCTCGGGTATCCCGGATGCAACGACATAGGATAGTGGGAGCAGCTGTATTCAAAGTTTCCAAACTTGCCCGGCCTTAAACCCTAGCTCTGCCAAAACACCGCCAACCTTTCCCTGAGAGAAATTTTTGCCGTATGGCCCAGCTATAGCAGCTATCATTCTGGCCAATTATTGATATCAAATTAGCGGACGCGGTCAGGGGAGAGACCGAGACCGAGACGTACCGTTCAGGTCCGCACACCAACACGAGCACGTTCTTCTTTCTGATATCGCCATTCCCGACTTTCGGCTGTTCCCTCATCCAGAGGCTTGTGATTAAAGACGACCACGACCATGACCAAGATCCATCCGAGATTTCAAGAGCACGTGCGATGGATAATTTGTCTATTCTCCCGACTTTCAGGTGTCTAGAGACACTCTCGGGCGCCGACCCGCCGTGTGCACCATCAACGAATAGTTTCAGGCGAAGGTGATCGGGATGGGTAACAGCAAAGTCGATAAGAGGTTGTAAAATGGGCAAGGGCGGGAGCTCTGCCAGGCTGCGGGATGCATGAAGAAGCGTGAAGCGAGTACCAGCTGAGACGTTGCCCTTTAGAAGATTTCGAAATAATAGCTGGTGGAACGGCGAAAAACCTGTTCCCCCAGATATCTGTGAGAGAAGCGGAAGCTTTAGAGTAGAAATGGGACAAGAAGAAGGGGATAGAGGTATACCATGACGACTTCGTCCCATTTTGCCACCTCGAATGGAAACGTCTTCAACGGACCGCGAATTTCGATGGTATCCCCGGCTTTCTTGGAATGTAACCACCTCCCTACTTCGCCTCTCTGGTATCTCTTGACCCAGAGTTTGATGGTCCCCTCCTCGTCAATGCCAAACAGTGGTGTATATGGTCGTTCGACCTGAATGTCGTCGTCCTTGATAAATATTGACCAGATTGGATCAAAAGATGTGTTTTCATCGGGGGCATGGGAATTGGGGGGTATGGATAGCGTCAGAACAGATAAGTCGGGTCCAGCTCGGGAGTTGTCGGAAACCGTGACAGGGATGAAGTAACTTGGGGATAACGGTTTGCGGCTGAGGGTCGGATGACCGCGGTACTTTGAAGGCCAAAGAAAATATGAGGAGACGAGTACACCGGCAGACGTGAAGAATATCAGAGAGGATAAGCGTAGGCGGGAGGGAGCGGGAGAGTTGGTAGAAGATGGTGTTGAGACAAGGCGTGCGCAAGGGAGACGAGATCGAAACATTTAAAGGGCCATTCTTTTCGGTGGACGTCTTGCCCAACACTTTGATTGATCCACAACCAATTCCTCCGGTAGCGAAAAACATACTATAGTTTAGTTAACCTACTCAACGACACAACATCACTATGATTTCCACTATTTCTACGCCTCCTGGACGCCCTGCTCTGGCACTCAAGGCTACCGTTTTCACACCACTCTTGTCCCCGCCCTTCGAGAACTGCAATGACCTGCAATCCAATGCCCGCATCACGTCCTACTCGGGGATTTCTAGCTCTCGCCCGGAAACTCAAATCGGCCTCGGCATTCTGCTAGGCAGTTGTAACCCTGGCCCTTTGCCTCGTGGGGATAGCCTTGCGATCTCTGGGGACGAATCCATCCTCCGGTACCCGCCTCTGTTTCTATCCTCGCCTCGGTCTCCTGCTGCGAACGCCCTCTCTCCCGACGAAGATTTACCCTTGCAACGTTCTCCTCAAAGTCCAGAAAATGGCAGTCAAGTCGTCCGTGCGGATCTTAATACATACTCTTCAACGTTCTCGATCCGAGACTGGATCGTTAATCCCTCATCCTCGCCAGCCCCTTCGGATACCCCGGGCCTGTGTGGGTCGTTGACCGTCCCTCACAGATTCAGATCCACACCTGATACTTTATCTCAGCCTTCGGACACACTTGCCAACGTCAACTCTTTCGGCCTGGCTTTAGCCATTTCTCCTGGAACCTCATCAGCCGGTATCAATCCAGCTATACTTGCGGCTCCACGGACATGTTCATTATTAGCAGACAAGGGTGATGGGTCTCACGGGTCGATGGAAACAGTCTTTCTTCAGGTTGTCGAACGCATATGTTGCAGTCGCAGTCCCATGACGGGCTGTTCTCCAAGCCAAACTTTGATCACTAGAAAGGACTATGCGTCACCCTCAGCACCAAAATTTCCAGGAGCGCTGCCTAAGGATGGAAAGCTCGCCGGGTCCAGTTGTGGCCCGAACTCAAGATGCCTGCTCGCTACACCCTTACAGGCATCAGGTGGGCTTGCGTCTAACGGTTTTCTGACTCTTGGCGCTGCGTTTATGTCACCTCCAAATGCTCTTTCCTCGAATGGTCATGCAAAGGGGCTTCTAGTCTCTCCCGAGACGCCAGTGTTCAATATACACGAAGGTATCAGCGAATACGACCTGCAGCGCAGGGCGAATAGGTACCGACGCCGATACCCGGGTCGGAGTCTTGATCGCCATTGGCTTTTGAAGTACGCAGGGAAGCTGAACAAAGATGGCAAGGCGATAGAGGATTACCGGTGCTACATCTCTGGTTGCGCGCAAGTCAACAAGAGAAGAGATCACATCATTGTCCACATATGTTCACACGTCAACGAACGTCCCTTTGCCTGTCGCCACTGGTTGTTACAATTTCTTTCTTTTTCAATAGCAAGATGGTAGGCTGACGGCTTATTTTGCAGTCATATGACCTTTTTGCGTCGAAATGAGTGCAAACGTCACGAAGCTGGTCATTCTGGCTTGAAGCCCTTCGTCTGTCGACTCTGCCCACCACCGGCGGCTAGGTTTTCCCGTCAGGACCTCCTGACTCGACATGCAAGACGCGCGCACGATACGGTTGCTCGGGAGCGGCGTGAAAAGCGGCAGCGGACTCCAGAGATGGCTGCCAGCGGTCGGTCCGGAGAGAAACGACCTGTCCTGAAGAAAGCACGTATGTGGGCCCCACGGGAAACGTGTTTAGAATAGGAGTCATCTGTGCAGTTGATTTGCGCTGATATGTCTGTTGAACAGTTTGTTTGGGAGTTTGCTTGTTTGACCTGTAACGAGTTTGAATCGCATCTTAAGCCAACAATAAAGATGGATATCTCCCCGCTTCACACATATGGCATGACCACCGCCTTGTAGATGGCAGGGTGTATATATGACATGCGCGATCACTTCCTCATCTGTGAACAAGTTAGAGCAAAGAGTCCGGACGGGACTGTCACGCCAATGATCACAATGTGTCACACCCTGTCACGTTCGACGTGTAACTCTCACGCTCGACCTCAGCGACTCCTCAGGATCGAACACCTACCCATTTGACGACAATGTCAACAAGGGGACGCTCAGCTTCCCCGCGGTCGCGCGATGTCGACATGGATGTGGACAGACCGTCAGATGTAAAGTTAGATGCCAAGGTCGTCGTCGTCACCAATCTCACGCGCAACGTCGTCGAGGCCCACCTTCAGGCCATCTTTGGCTTCTACGGTGAAGTCATAAAAATCGAGCTCCCAATCTACGCAAAATGTGCGTCATCACGACATATCTGTCTCTTTGTTTCCTTTTTCCTCCCCTCTAATCCGTCTTTCTTTCTCCTTAGCTGGTCAAAACAAAGGAAAGGCCTCCCTGGAATATGCGGACCCAGCTTCCGCTCGAACGGCCGTGTCCCACATGAACGGCGGACAACTCGACGGCGCAGCTCTCAAAGTCGAGCTATCCGACCTGCCCCTCCGAGCGCGCTCGCGCTCTCCACCACCACCACCCCCTTACCGCCCTCGAAACGGCCGTGACCGTGACCGCGACCGTCCGCGCTCTCTTTCACCCCTACGTTCGCGTTCTCGCTCGCGCTCGCGCTCACCGCGGTTCCAGCGTCGGGATAGGAACTACCTCCCCCGCGGCGGATATAACGACTCGTTCCGCCGCCTGCCGCCCCCGCGTAGGCCCCCGCCGCGGGATCTATACCGCCCTCGCACGCGCACCCGTTCGCGCTCTCGGTCCCCGATTCGGCGCGGGGGCATGCTGGGTCCCAGGAGGAGGTCTCCGAGCTACGAGCGCGGCGGATACGGTCGTAGGGGCCGCTCAAGATCGTACAGCTCTTCTGTGCGTTCAAGCCGCTCTAGGTCCAGGACGCCCTCTCGTTCCAGGTCCAGGTCCTGGACTAGGTCTCGTTCTCGGTCTTTCTCTCGCTCTCGTTCTCATTCTCGTACACGATCCCGCTCCCCATCGTACTCTTCGTATTCGAGGGGGCGCACTCGGTCCCGATCCTACAGCAGGGGTCGCCGTAGCCATAGTAGGGATGACATCAGGGATAGCAGATCTCGCTCGCCCGGTCCCAGAGACTCATGACGGCCGAAGAAACTAAACTTCGCACTCATGTTTTTCGCTACGCGTCGAAAATATTTCCCAGATACGATGCTGTCGTTTACTGGTTAATTATATATGAGTTTGCCCTGGTTATCGAAAGTGCTTGTAAATAAAGGTCGTAAAAGTCATGGACACATCGTTTTTCGTCTACAATGCCCCTTCGAACAGTAACCGACGTGGTTTGCTGATTGCTGGCGCCGGAGAGTATAGTGCCGGCCTATGAAGTGTGAGGCCAGGCGACAGTAAATCAAAACATCCACTCACATTGAGGTACCGCAATTAGCGGCCGGGTTGCCCATGATAATACTCTCAGATACGCCTGCGATACTATCCGTTTTACCATAAGCCGATGCATCAAATAGATGATCGGTAGTCTTCTCGAAGGATGCCAGCATGAGCACGCTGTCCTTCATTTTCGCTACGCCGAAACGTGTGATGCCCAGAACTTCTCCCTGCATTGAAAAATAAATTCACGACGTATGTGTCGTGAAAGTGAAAGTGACGAGCCTTGTACGTCATGACATCTCCAAGAAGCATGACATGGCGGGGATCTATGCTCATACCATGTGCAGACATGGTATGTTGGATCTCATTGATAATAGTTCTTCTAGCCGCTTCGATACCCAAGACCTGGGCCACTTCCATGATGTGATTCGATGACGTGTGTTCACCCACGATGCCTGAGTTTTACGTAGTTCACAACTGGGGAAAACGTATCTTGTCCAAGCGAGCGCACCTTCTGTTGTCATTACTTTCTGTAGGCCATAGCCTTCGACGAGAAGCTCCTTTGCACCCTTCTCGCCTCGGTCATCGGCCTTGTCCTTGACATTGATCACCGCCCGGGATATAGATGGTACGCCCTACAAGCATTATCACGGGATCTGCATTCAGGTAAGTCACACCCCACTAACCTTAACAACAACTTCGGGCAACGCGCGCTTAAGGTCTCTGAGGCGATAGTACTTATCAGGACCATCAACGTATATCCGCAGACGATTTTTCTTCGGGATGATGATGATAGACTGGGGACAGCAAGTCAGTTAGGGTAAAATCCGCAGAACAGTATCAGGTTACTTCTGGCTTGATTTTCAGCTTCTTGGCTCTTACAATAGCCCATTTAATATCGTCCAGTGCAAGCTCGAGCTATGCAAGAGGAAAGGATAAGAATTCTTCAATCAGAAGTCGCGGATGGAACGTACCTGAAGTTTCTGTATGCTCTGGACATCCACAATAATACCAACGTAAGTGTAATCGGGAGCCCAGGCCTCCTCGAGTACAGCGGCGACCTAGCAACAATGTATTACCACACCGAACATCATCTTAGACAGAAAACCGTACATCACCAAGATGCGTCTTCTCCAATCGGCCTTTGACAATGCGAGCGGATGCCTCCGAATCGCTCGTGACAAGCTTACAGCTAATGATGGGGGTGCTGATCAGTTTCGCAGCGTTGATGATCTCTTTTATTCGTGGCACGCCGAGTGTGACGTTCATGGAAGCGACACCCGCAAAATGGAATGTCTTCAGCGTCATCTGCGTCCCTGGCTCTCCAATTGACTGAGCACCAACGGCCCCAACGGTTGACCCTGGATTGGTGTAAGCTTTGAACAAGAACGTTGGCGACCAACTTGAATTACCTGGTTCAATCTTTGCCTTGACATACTTTGTCCAGCAGGTGTTAAGAAACACCAAAAGTTGTTCCTTGGTCACTTTGGCCTTGTTATCGACGATAGCCTTGTCCGACGCTAAATGTTAGGTTAGTCCCAAAAGAATAATAATGCTTAAGAAAGTACGATTAATCACCTGTTGCACCCATCGATAAATCGGTATCTTCGTCCCATTCGTCGTTTCGTTCCAGAGCCTCGAACATTCCTCGACTTTTGCGAGCAATCGCTAGGCGATGCGCAACATGGTCGATAAGGAAAGTGTGAATGGTAGTAATATATGCTGGTGTACACTCGGCAGCGAATCTTGGAAGAGATAGTTCGCGGTTCACAATTTCCAGGATTTCATATGGCAGCAGTCCACGTGTATTTCTTGGACAAATGGCCTGAGGAATATAGTGAGATACACGAGGGGCATGCCGGAAGTGGCTGAAATTGTACCGTTGCGTGGTTCCATGCCCTCACGAACTCAATCGGTTGGGCGTCACCTTCCAGGCAGGCGGGATCAAGGCCATCGTCTCCAAAACAGAATTGGACGACACCACCAGTGCCATTTCGTACAGATAGGTCATACTGAGTAGTCAAGTCCTCAAGCGCTTTCATAAGACGACGTTGCATGTACCCAGTCTCAGCGGTTTTGACCGCCGTGTCGACTAGACCCTCACGTCCAGAAATGGCATGAAAGAGAAACTCGGTCGCAGACAAGCCGGTAAAGAAGCTGTTACGGACAAATCCCTTTGAAGGAGGTTCACGCGATTTCTTTGGGAAGTGTGGAAGCGAGCGATCTTGAAATCCATCGGGAACACGGTGTCCAGCAATGATCTGCTGGCCAACACAAGCAACCATCTGAGAGACATTAATGACGGAACCTGTGAAGTGGATGAGAAGCGTCAGAAACAAATGCTTCGAAAAATTACCTTTAGATCCGCATGTGGCCATGATCAAGGGTGCATTGTGCCTGCTGAGCTCTTTCATGCAGATCTCACCGACTTCATCACGGACCTTCGAGAGTTCGGAAGAGATCAAGGCTTCCAGCGTCTGTTCCTGGTCACAACCAGGCTTGTTCTCCAATTTTCCTTTCTTTGCAAGGGTGATTAAGTCCTGGCATTTCGCATACGCCGCCTCGACTAGGGTGTCTTTTTTGTTAGATAAGATAGGGCCTGGGATGACGTCGTTGATGCCCAATGAGAAGCCAAAATTTGCTGCAATTCTGACTCAGACGATATCCTGAACAAACAAAATGTGAAAAGACGTGCCTAACCAACGAGCACAGAGTTTGGCCAATCGATTCATGGCTGAGGCCGCCTCGTGTGATCCATAATCGCGCATGATGATGCCAAACACCGATTTTTTCTTGCCACCACCCACAGTTGCCTTGTCCATGACGCCACACATGATCTCGCTATTTACAATGACTAGCCAGCCATCGTTGGGCGAGAGATCTGGGAGCGGGTCTATATGAGGCGAATAGCACATTTTATCGGGTTTCTCCTCCTTGTTGCACTTTGACTCGACATTGATAAGAACATTTGATTGATTGTTCGGCCGGATCAGTACGTTGAAGATTTGCTTGCCGGTCCATAGGCGGACAGGTTTCCAAATCGTGGGTGGAGGAATATCGATCTGGAGGTTGGCGTCGGCGAAGTATGAGCAGATCTGGGTGAATTGTCGCCTGTCAAAGAACTGATCTCGTCTTGACAGAAGGTATGAGGCGGTGATGAAATCTTGTATAGCGGCAATGACGGGTTCTCCGTTTCGAGGCGTGACCATGTTGTGCTTCACGCTCATTAGTTCGAGAGCTTCCGTACGCGCTTCCTCTGTCTGCGGGACGTCTAATACAGGACGTGTCAGATCCTGGAGGTAGCAAGACAAGACGACGTACGAAGATTCATTTCATCGCCATCAAAATCTGCATTGTATGGGTTGCATACGCACTCGTTCAGCCGGAAGGAGCGCCATGGACGCACCTTGACCTGCGCGCGAGGTCAACGAAGTAGGAGAATCATGTCTTCTATACTTACACGATGACACATAATTGATAACTTGACTTGCGTTAGCCTGAGAGGTCT
Organism: Russula virescens; assembly: GCA_003316435.1. Taxonomy (NCBI): domain Eukaryota; kingdom Fungi; phylum Basidiomycota; class Agaricomycetes; order Russulales; family Russulaceae; genus Russula; species Russula virescens. The sequence goes on from QFEY01000184.1 coordinate 38,441, forward strand.
TCGAGGACATAAAGCACGACATTACATACCTTATGAAGACTAGGCTGACGATTGAAGAGTACGATATCGCTATCGACTATATGCCTCTCAACGATATCACCGTACTTAAGACCGTCTGCAATCATCCCTCTGTTCCCAAACTTCAGGTACTTTTTGAAACCGTTGCTTCCGGTAGTAACGTAGTTGGCGCCAGGGTGTATATCGCAGCCATTTCGTACAGCCTTGCGGAGTCTATCAATGCTGAAGCTTGTCACACGCTCGGGATATGTGAGAATCTTTGCAACACGCTCCGGAACGGCGACCTCGTCTATGCGAAGGTTCGGATCTGGAGAGATGACGGTACGCCCCGAGAAATCGACGCGCTTCCCTGAGAGATTGCCACGGAAACGCCCTTGTTTTCCTTTCAAGCGCTGACAGAACCCTCGTATCGGTTTCTGACCGACTTGGGAGGGCACACCAGGCAGCTCGGAGTTGATGTACATAGCAACTGATAACTGGAGAAACTCCCATTGTTCCTGAAGTGCATTAGACGAGATAATGAGGATAAACAGATTGATATCATACCATGAACTGCGCCGTCGGAGCTCCCTTTGCTATGCCCAGTTTTATGAGAGTATTTGTGAAGACAATTTCGGTAAGCTTCACGGTAAGGTCATCTTCGTTTGATGCGCCATCTTGAGCAACGGATGGTCGGATGCACACCGGCGGAACAGAGATGTACTGCCAGATGAACTCCTCTGGGCGACTATGTTCCGGACACAAGCCAAGGAGTTCGCAGTCCTGACCATCAGTCAACAGGGGAAGAACTACCTGTGGAGGAAAAGACGCGCCTCGTTCGAGATACGCCTGAAGAGGTCCAGCACCTTCAGTGGGTTCAGATCTTCATGGACTGCCTTGTTAATATACATGCCAAGCTCTTTCTGCGCCTCGACGGCAGAGGTGAAGGTCCTTTTCCAGGCCTCCATCTCGACAGCGGTCTGTTTTGCACGGAATTTGTCGTGGATGATCTTAAGGGCTCCGGCCTTCTTCACCGCACCGTTCGTCGAGGAACAGTAGGGACAATATACGACCTTACGTGCAGCAGCATTCACAGCCTTAAATAGCGACTGGCGTTGAATATTTTCGAGGATCGGTCTGCGGAACTTTCTAAGATACATCCGTCTTTCGGGTTCGTCGAGCAGCACGCGAGCGCATGTCTGAAGGAGGGAGGTGACGATAAAAACTATGGTGGCAGGTGAGAACGTACTTTGCAAATGCACTGAAGCATGGCAATCGTGTGTTTAAAATACCCGATATGAAAGACAGGGACGACAAGCTTGATATATGCGTAGTGGCCGACGCAGTCGACAGCATTGAGGCCACAGGTCTCACAGAATGCGTTCTTCTCCGACGTACCCTGGAGGTACGTATGTCAGATACTGTGGATCGGATAGAGGGGGATATGAACTTACCAGACGTCGATCTAGTACACCATCCTTCACCGGTGCCCTCTCCGTCGTGGTGTATAGATCTCTGCTCGTGACCTGAAACTCTGAAATCCTGACGACATCCTGGGCGGTCAGAGTGCTGAACTGTAACTTCTTGCTAGACGCGTCGTCAACGGACTGTGAGTTTGAGAGACGCAGAGATAAGGATTGGCGTACATGACTTTTGGGGCGTTTTGTAGCACGGTTTCTTTCATGTTGACTATGATTTTGGCCACATAGGTAGAGGTGCGAGTCGAGGAGAAGAAGTGTTTACGACGATGAGTCGGTCGGGTGCTTCGAGCGAGCCCAATCAAATCTCAGATCCGCGGCGCGTCTCGCGTTGGGATTTGATTTCACATCAACACACTCATACTCATCTTCATCTCTTTGGGATGACGTCTCATTCGTATGAGGTCTCACTCTATGGAAAGTTTCTTAAAGGCGATCTCCAACCGGTTCTTAACAGAATCGCCCTCCACAGCGAGTCGGCACACCAGATGCACTCTCGCGAGGTCGTGTTTGACCCACCGGATGCCGCGCTACAGCTAGAAGCTAGTCAGGAGCCTGCCCTGTTGAGGGCTAAAAAAGAGCTGTTAGAGCCAGACGCCAAATGGTAGCGTCTTCGTTCTCCCCATCTACATGATTAAATCAGAGGCGGCTGAAGGTTAAAAAATCTAGGGTATTGTATTCTTATTGGAAACCTGAATCTGCTCGTACTCGTCCCGAGGCAACCGTCCGTCCTTGGGCAACTGTCCAGGTCGTGGGAGATGCTCTGAGTTTTGCGTCTGCTCTGGGTTACATGTGAGTTCCCTTTCACGACCATCGGGCAATCGCTTACACCAATTATACTACAGCAGAAGATCCCAAATATATAAACGGGGGTACGTATTTCATCGAGGGCGGCTAGTTGTTCAAATCTTTCAGGAAGAGCAGGCACGTAGTCTCCATATCCATACCGTCTTGGCACTAAACGACCGAACGCCTTCCAGGTTGACCCGAACACACGAGACCCAATTCCGGCCTCTGCAGATACACCTTGGCAGGTAATAGTCAAGACTGCCAATCCAGTTCGTGGTACTCAGGAGGCACCTCTTGGCCGACACATCGAAGCCGTCCTTGAAGTTCAGGCTCTCATGAAGGGACTTTTAGATCTCCGTAGGCAAGATGCGTAATGCTAGCCTAGTTGGTCAATATCCCATTTCCAAGTCAATTATCTTTGTCTGACTCTCCCCAGCCCCAATCAACCTCATCATATTCCCCGTCATCCTCATGCTGTCTTTGGGCCTCCCGCACCATAGCTAACAACGTTGCGGGATCGACCGTCACGTCGACTTCCCCCTCGACTTCTCCATCATCTTCTGCAGATCCATCCGTGTCGGCCTCCGAGTCCTCTGACGTGGTTGCCTGCTCGTTTTCATCATCGCTTCCCTCGTAATCAGCCAACATAGTTAGTGCCGTGTCGGCCTCCTCCTCGCCATCATCGCTCCCGTAACCTCCCAGTAGCCCAGCGATGGCCGCACGTCCTTTTGTGACATCGAGCTTTGGCCTTTTTGCTGGTCTTTGCCCTCCCTGCGATTCGATTGCGCCAGCGTCATCGAGTAACACTCCACGGAATGCACCTTCCTCCCAGACTTCAATCGTGGGGAACTCCACGATCTGCCGATTCCTTAGCAACGCAGAAAGCTTTTGCTCGGCAGCCAGCTCGATGAACCCGAACTTCTCACTTTGTCCCGACAAAAAGCCCAGAGGCGCGCGTATGAAGAATTGCGGGGGTGTGAAAGCGTCGGGGATGTCTGGGTGTGGTAGTGCGAGGATTTTGACCCATGAGGGCAGATCCGCGCGGGCCTTTCCTTTTGTGCGTTGAAGTATTTGGGACTGAAAGAGGTCACGGAGGGTGAGATTAAAATTATTGCGGTGGGTCAGGAGGGTGTACGGTTCTTGTTCATCATTTGTACTGGCACCTACGGTGAGAGGAGGATGAATGATATACTCGACGGTTAGAAAGGCCGTCCTCTTCCTACAGTAGGGAAGGATATGCCATTGTATGAGTTGGGTCTTTAATACTGAGGTAGCTCAAGTGACACACTTTGAATCCCAAGTCGAGTGGTTGCGCGTTCGCCTTTCCATGCCAGCAGGGAGCAAGTCGACCTCAACATCTCTCAATTCCAATTGCGATCTCAGCATGTCCCGCTTTTTCCTGGACATGCCTTCCCTTGTCCTATGCCCACGCACCATCATCCCCCCTCTACCGCGTCGGCTTTGGATAGTCTCGTAGCCACCACGCGCAATATCCTGGCCCCACTCGCCCACTCTCCTGCTCATATTCTCGAGGAAGGCGTAGTCGTCCATCATAGTTCCATGCGTGTAGCGGTTCATCGGTACAAATTTCGCTTTGTCGCGCACACCGGAACAGCCGGTACTCGCTTTGTGCGCGACGGAGCAGCGCTGGGAGCATGTCCGGGTTGCGCACCGTGGGCATTTGTAAATGGCGACGCAAGACGAACAGACTGTACAATGGGGGGAGACAGTTGTAGGATGCCCAGATTGGGAAAAAGGCGCATCAGTTGCGCCTGTCATGGATAAAATCAGGAACTTGATGCTACGCTGGTCAGAAGATCTCGGGACTAGGCGTGGCCCGAGGGTGTGACACTGTGGTTGGTGGCTGGTGAACAACACTGATGAGCGCTGTAAAGATAAGCCACCTGGGCGGCGACAGACGGTCCTGACCAATCAAAAATAACATTCACTTTGAAAAGGCTATCTAACTTTGATGATACATCCGAGCACAAACATGCTATGCTATCAGTAGTGGCGATGAGAACCGCCCTGGTGTCAATCAGATTCCACGTAGAATTGTGGAGACCACAAATTAAACATCATCCGTTCCAAGATCAATTTCGACCTTCTCTCCAGGATTAAACGCGGGAAGGCCTGAATTCTCACCGATCAGCTTCATCCTGGAGGAAATGAAAGTAGTCTAGAAAAGACGCACCCATGTATGGGCAGCTTGCGCATCGAAATGCGTCTCCCAAGAAGCAGTTTCCGCAGCTGCTCGTCGCCTTTGGCGCGGCCTTGGCCGCCCTGGACAATCTATCCTTCTCTGAGAGCGTGACCTCGCTTGCGCCCCCACTTTCGCTCCCATCCAGCAAGACGACCTTCGCCAGCCCGTCCCGCAACTCCGCTTCTTCCTCCTCGGCCAAGCCACACGTACAACCTTTACACGCCTTCCTTCGCCGCGGACCCCCGGCCTTGAACGGTTCGCATGCCACGGGGCGTGCCCTATCTGCATCCGTCAGTAAACTCTCGGCATCGATGGTTTCGCTACGTGGAGGTGCGAGGTCCCAGATGGCCTTCTTCGCAGCCACGCTGCGGCGAGGAGGCGCAGCGATCGAAGCCGAGGTGGCGGTTTTGGTCTTCAGGGACACGGATGCACCAGGTGAAAGGGCCGGCTTTTGAGCGATCAACGTGCCGTCCGCGAGGTGGTCGGTGAGAACGTGGAAACCGGCCAAGATCAGGTTGGAAGACAGGTTGGAAGAATCGGAGGAGGTCAAGTGCAACAGGTGCACGGTGCCCTGTGGGGAGATGCCCTCGTAGAGCTGAGAAAGTAATTCTGACAGCCGGGGCTGCAGATTCTGGTGATCATCGGGGGAAAGGGTGATGTGAATCGAGGCATAAGATTCTGGCACGAGGACGGTGGCTTGCACGACCATGAGTAAGACGTTCTCGACGAAAATGAAGCACATTACCTCGATCTAGGAGACGGTCTAAGATTTGTCTCTCTACCTGTCGCGTAGCCTCCAACTCGGAAATGACGCGTTGATATTTCCCATCCTGAGCTGTGGAGAGGGAACCGATAACTAAAGCAGGACCCTTCGCTGGGACCGGGGTCACAGATGATGGATATACTGCAACGGGTGCCATAGAGGAGCAAAGTTTTTCGAACCGCTCACGCGCTCACATTTCTGCTGCTGCCTAATCGCCGGAATCGGATCGGCTGCCGCTCCCGAAAGCGCTGACTCACAGGCTCCACACACGTTCACCAGTAAGGAGCTCTAAGTGTCTCATGATCATAATCAAGGGGCTCCAACAACTACAACACAACAGATTTCTCGCTCAAACGAAAATGGAACAGTAAAAAAAAATCAAGTATGAACCGTAATACAACCAACAGGAACGCCTTCACCGCGATCTACGCAGGTGGTGGACCGTCACGACCAATTTCACTACCATCAGCTGTCGGTTCCAAAGGTGGTGGCGGCGGCGCAGTACCCATGTGATCGGGAGGTATACCCATTATTAAGGCAGCCCGGACGCGGAATAACATCTGTCGAAACCACTCCTGATCAACTCCAGCTTCTTCTTGGTCTCTCGTTAATTGCTGTAGTGCTGTGAGCTCTTTCACCCAAGCACGATGCCAGTCAACGTTGCCGTGTTCGTCCATATCGGATTGGTCCATAGGGATGTGAGGAGGCGGTGGCACAGGAAAGCGCATTCCCGGGGGAGGCATCATGGCAAAGGCAGCAGGGTCAAATCTGTAATGGCACATGGCAGACATTAGACGGGCATTAAGGTACCATCATGGAGCGCATTGCGTACGGTGGATACGGCGGAGGATACGGGCCTGGCCGACTAGGCCCAGGGTCATTTGGGTCCATGGGCGGGGCTGGAACGTATTGCGTTGGATTTTCAAACTGTGGCTGAACGTTTTGCTGTTGATATTCTTCGGGTTCCTCTGGTGGTCTGCTCTGTCCTCTGCGTGCCTTAGGCTTTTTCTTTCGCACGCGGTGGACACCTGTGCGTGGGTCGACGTTGTCGTTAACAGTCCAATAAGATCCTTTGCCACGATCTGTCAACGGCCGAGGAACCTTCTCGAAACATGGATTTAATGAAAGGTTGTGGCGAACAGAGTTCTGGAAGGGGTGGGAAGTGGTTAGTTTATCTATACGCGGGAGTACCAAACAAAGACAAGATTTGCGCGTATTTTCCGAGAAAAACAAGCCGTGATACGGGTAAATATCGCGGTCGCGCCCACGAGGATCTCTCCAGAATATCAATTTCTAGGTCTAGGCTTACCTTCCACCCCGACGGCGCCGTACGAAAATAAGGAAACTAGGCAAAGGATGGCGTGATTAGTATAGCCTCCACACCCAAAGATAAGACGTGCGTACCCGACTTTCAATAGCATAGTATATGTCCTCCAACAGTAATTTTTGATTTGGGGAGCCCTTGATAGCATAGCTATGTGCGAAAGAATACGAATAGATTCGGTGAGAAATATCGGACAATCAACAGAGGCGCGATAGCTCACCGAATGAGAGTTGAGTAGGGGTAGAACGGCTTACTACCAGGTGGACCATCTCGGAGCGAGTCGAGCGTGATCGGAAGGCCACCGGTGACATCGTTACTTGGTTCGGGATAGTAAGCAGTAGCTTGCATGTCAGGGTGTCCTGGGGGTAGCATGTTCGGTGGTAGCACCGCTTGTTGCGGAGGCTGTTGTGAAAGCTCCATGATTATGTGCGGTGGGAATCAAGCGTGAGGTTGATTGATTATTAAGTGGTTAGGCGAACTGTCGTTGACGGATGTAGCGGCAGCGGGAGAGGTATGAAAGAACGGTTGTGACCGGGATGAGCAACGAACGATGGTTGTGTGCTTACGTCATGCTATCCGTATTGAAGGCCTAGGTCCGCACGGACCAAGTGGCTGGTTGTCGTCGTCTGAGACATTGATCATGTAGTTGGGGAGCATTGAAGACGGTGGAAGCGATGAAGAGGTGTGTATATGGAAAGTGGGTGGTTGCAGGGGTGGTACAAACTCTCGACGACACCAGAAAACAAAATCCAAGCATCGCATACAGACCGCAACACAGACAAATTGTGCCCTCGGCAACCCAACGCAAAGTGCTACACACAAATACCGTGATCTCAGTCAACAACTCTATAATCTTTCTCGTTGGCGGGGCTTTTGACAGGCCATCTCATTCCCGTCCTGTAGCACTTTCACCTGTCGTCGTTAGACCCTGAGGCATTTACGCTTGTCGTGCTTTTTGAGTCGCACCATACACAACTGAGCAAGTGCGTCGGTTGGCTGAAACTCATGCTTTAAAATTTCACTGAAAAGACGTCTTGCCCATAAGACTTGTTTGCTGTCCCAGCTCATGTCCGAGTCGAGCTCTGACCTGTCGCAAAATTCAGATAACCCATATTCGATTCATGTGGAGATCCCACCACGTTTCTACCTCCTTCCAGGGGGTGCAATGTGCATAGGAACTGCAATTGGACTCGTCCGAGGGTCCAGAGCGGCTGCCTTACGCTTTCTGGCTGAAAATGCTCACAGGCCACCAACTACCGTACGGGGATGGTACTTCTATAACAAGACAAAGAATTACAAGATGATGCTGGGAGGCTTAAGCAAGGCCGGAACAGACGCAGCAAAACTAGGTTTTACGGCACTTGCCTGGGTGACATTCGAGGAGGGATTAAACCATGTTGGGTGGGGGGACATTGGGGAGATCGGAGCGGGAATAGGAACGGCCGGGGTGTTTGCTGGTATCTGTAAGTGGAAGCACAGCTTCGGATTGGTGGAGTGCTGAAGATAAGGTCCAGATCGACTTCCATGGAGAACTGCGTCTCGGGCGGGGATATTAGGCACGTTTGTTGGAATTACAATGAGGACGATACGTTGGGGAAAACAACGACTGGCAGAAGAAGCTCAGGCGCGAAACGAAGAAGCGAACCAATTATAGTTCGGTGGCGAAACAGCCGCAAAATGCAATGGAGTGGCAAAACAACCGCATTGCGACAAGTCCGTATCGCACCGGGATGATCCTCCCACCGTGGGCGGTAGCGCACTTCATTTTGTGAATTGGAGCCAGACCTTGTTATCTACCTAGCGCTGTCGTACTAATAATCCAATTATAAACGTTCCTCGCTTTACCTGCCCTGCGCGCGTAATCGTAACCGCTCCCCCCCTCCACTGTCTGCGAGGCTGATGAATTTCACGCCACGGCCAACACTCCTTCCGTCATCGCCGACCACAGTTCCCGCATTTTCCTTTGTAGCGACCGTCATCAGGCACTGGCCAACACCGAACGTTGAACAAACCAAGGCCAAGACGAGCGTGTCGAACCGATACGAGGAAGAATACAAACAACCAATAGACAAGCACATCGTTGGGCCGGCGCTATTGAAGCCATCATGGAAGCCTTCACCTTCGCCATCACCGCCACCGATGGTCACTGTTGCAGTCGCGGTGGCGGTGCCAGAACGTACGGGCACTAATGGTAATGGTAGTAGAAGTGGAAGGAAGAGCCCACGGCAGGGAGGCCGGGAAACACCCCCGAAAGCGATTCCCCATCGGCTCTTGCAGGTTCCGTCACCTGCCGTTAATGGGACCGAGTCTACGCCCATAGGGCCGCTATCTCCTGCGGTCATTGGCATGAACTTAACCACGACCGCTCTTCCAACGACCCATCTCACCCTTCATGCCCCCGATTTCGATATGCAACTCCCTCCCATCAACCGTTCCTCCCATTCCCGTTCTCCTCCCCCCTCTATTCTTGCCTCTTCTCCCTCGCGTCCCCTCCCTTCTCAGCCCACCTCCACTACAGGCCCATCCAACTCATCGAAGGGCCAAATTCACGTAAAGCTCATCTCTGCTCGCGGTCTTAACGCCCGTTCCATCAATTCACGACCATATGTCGTTGTCGTCTTCGAAAACAACGAATTCATCAGTAGAGATCCAACCGATGAAGGTGACAAGGAAGTCAGGGGCATTGCTACCAATCTTTCCCGCACTTCCTCCTCCATCGCTGTGAGCGCTTTGGGAGCTCTTGGGTCCAAAGCTGCCGCGCAAGATACCCCCACTCGCCGCCAGTCTCCGGTATCGAGCTCTTCGTCCAATTCAGCTAAATCTTCACTTTCTATCCCGGATGCATCGGGTACCAGAACCCCCGCGGTCAGGCTACTAGGGCGTACTTCTGCCCAAAACCCAGTCTGGAAACATGAAGTATCTTTGTACGTTAACTTCTTACCGAGCCTAGGTCTTGCCGATGACGTCTTTTCTCTTCCCTCACCTACAGCGACGTAACATCTGAAATATCCATGATCCAGTTCAATATCTACGATCGTGCAGACGAGGATCATGGGTTCATGGGTAGCGTCAAGGTTAGGCCTACCCTAGTTCACGATCATACAGTTGATCAGTGGTACAAGTATGTCTCGCTTATCGCCGCCTCTTCGAGCCCTTACACTTCTCCAAGGGTTGGTCCGTACGAAAATGAATCCAATGTCACTGGCGAAATCCGCATCCAAATAACCTTCGAACAATCCAAGGTAGCATATCCTTTCCTCTCACAGAGTTGCACGTTCTCATTTGGGGCCAACAGTCAAAACGGTCTCTGACGCCTCGGGACTTTGAATTCCTTAAACTCATTGGAAGGGGAACATTTGGCCGCGTCTTTCAAGTCAGGAAGAGGGATACCAAGCGCATATATGCCATGAAAGTCCTATCGAAGAAGGAGATCATCGCTAAGAAAGAGGTCGCGCACACTATCGGCGAGAGGAAAATTTTGCAACGTTCGCTGGACTCGCCATTCCTAGTTGGGCTTAAGTTCAGCTTCCAGACCGATACGGACCTTTATCTCGTAACGGATTTCAAGAGCGGGGGTGAATTATTTTGGCATCTTCAAAAGGAAACACGCTTCAGTGAGGAACGAGCACGTTTCTATATCGCTGAATTGGTACTGGCTTTGGAACATTTGCACAAGTACGACATCGTATATCGGTGAGTGTCCCCCTTATCACGCTTCGATCACTATCTCACGGTAAATCAAGCGACTTGAAACCAGAAAATATTCTTCTTGATGCAACAGGACACGTGGCCCTCTGCGATTTTGGCTTATCAAAACCGGACCTCGGCGCCGACGAGTTGACCAACACGTTCTGTGGGACAACTGAATATCTTGCACCGGAGGTCCTCCTCGACGAGCATGGTTACTCAAAGCTCGTGGACTTCTGGTCGCTTGGCGTTTTGCTTTTCGAAATGTGCTGCGGATGGAGCCCCTTTTATGCCGAAGACACCCAGCAAATGTATAAGAACATCTGTTTTGGCAAGATCCGTTTCCCCAGAGGTGTCATCAACGAGGACGGGAAGCAATTTGTCAAGGGAGTAAGTCTCCGCTGCTATATACCCCGACCGCGTGGCAGGTACTAACTCACGTTTGTGCTTTGCCAGCTTCTCAACCGTAATCCGAAGCACCGACTAGGCGCACAGCGGGATGCGGCTGAGCTCAAGGAGCACCCTTTTTTCAAAGCCATAGATTGGGACGCTCTTGCGCGGAAGCAGGTCACCCCGCCGTTCAAGCCTATCGTCGAGTCTGACGAATCGACTGCGAATTTCGATCCCGAGTTTACTTCGGCAGACATCTCACACATCGAGTTAGTAGCCGACTTGAGCCTCGATGACGACGACCCTTCGGAAGCCTGGGTCTCGCAGTCGGTCACCAACGGCCCTGTCTACCAACCTCACGGACCGCTTGGTAGCGATCGTCCCCCCTTATCGACGACGCCTGGAATCCAGATCCAGCAAAAGCGTCGGGGTCGCGACGTCGCCTCGAGTCCCCCCCTCAGCAACAGTGTCCAAGAGAACTTCCGTGGATTTACTTATTCCGGCGAGTCGGAAAGTCTCATTACTCGTGTGGTCAATCGTCTCGCCGAAAAGGACAGCCGCGAAGCCGCTGTCGTCGATGACGACATCCCCTACCCGACAACTGACGACGAAGCGCTGGATGTGAGCACACACGCCGGTCGCTATTCCAAGCGCCGTGGATACCACAGCGAAATTGACGACGATATGGCTTTTTGATCACTTAAGGTATCGAGTATGTCACCCTATACTATCCCTTCTTCCCGGCGTACCACTCGTCTTTTCAATCATTTTACATTCCACGCATCAAATCACTTGCAATCATTCCCATATTCTATGCTTGCATCGCCTTGTATAACATATTTTGTACAACACCTGGACAACAATCTTCATTTCCCATTCCCACGCATAGCCTCATACACGCACTCCAAGCTCTGTGCCATGTCATTGCGTCGAAGAAGAAAAAAGGCGGCTTGCACACAATAACATTAATTTGTAATGATATCCAGCCTATCCTCTCATTTGTAGTGCTAAATGTGTATCTCGGCACGAAGCGAGCTTGGTATAGGACGGTAAGATTATGGCGTGTGCATCAGCAAAACGCAACAAAGCAAAATAGCTACACGATATGGGTAAAATATCAATGACACGAGAATAATCTATAAGTGGAACGAAGCACGAAAGCAAATCTACCAATCATTGAGCCGCTTACAATCTGGCCTCGCGAGGTTGACGCCCCCGCGCAGTAATGGGGGTAAGATCTGTCCTCCAAGGATAGTTGTGTGTACGATGGACGCGACCTCGTGTGTCGTTACACGGCCGTACCAGACGCCCGCGCCTTGAGGCATGTAGATCTATGCAACCAATTAACGCCCGATGCACTTTGATTTGACAAGGAGAGGAACACCGCACAATAACATTGCCCGCATACTTGTGTCCACCGATATGCGAAGTCATAAGAATCAGCGCTCTCTTCAAGGAACTTTCATCGAGTTCTTGCAGCCTCCGGTTCAACTCGGCTTCCTTGTCATCTCCGTCGGGATAGTCCTCTAATGGGGAACCGGTCGGATCATGGAGCTGTGTGTGAACGTCCCACCCTTCGCCCTGCAACGTCTGCGAGAAGGCTAATAATGGGCGCGCCGAACCAGCAAATTTGACGTCAAAAAAAATTTCTCATGCCAGGATTTAAAAGAAATTGCAAACGCAAACGCACCATGTTCAAGTTTAGGCGCCGCCACGGCGCATCGGACGTCCCGTTTCCGGTGGGAACCTACGAAATGGAAGAAAAAGGCACCCGCCCGTTCAGTTCGGAATTGACTCCCCAAGGAACACGCGCGCGCACGTGTGTGATGGGAGCGCTCACTCACAGATCAAGATCACACATGTGTACGGGATAACCCAAGACTTGATCGTTTTCGCTTCCGAGGACGAGCCCATGCGCGGGACGCTCGGGTTGACAGAGTTCCTCCACAGCTCGCGGGCGCCATCCAAAGAGCGCGGTACCTCGGTCACGACCTTGTAATCGGGGAAAACGAGGACGGTCTCGTAATCGTTGTCCTTTGACAATGTGTCGTGGCTGCCATTCAATATTGACACGGCGTGCGTTTCCGAATCTTTGAATATCCCGGCTACTGCCGTCGGCAATTGGGAAGTCGGACTCGGGGTCAGGGGGGTGCTGGGCGTAGAGGAACCGCTGGTGATTGTGAGGGGTGCAGCTTTCTCGATCGTGGAGATGTACGAGGCGAGCGAGTCTTCCTCGTCAGTAACCGAGTGTTCCCAATCAGATTTGCCTGTAGAGATGACTACCTGTTTGTGTTTATCAGATAACGATCACGGATATTATAGACGATTAGAAGACGTACCTGGCGGCGGTAGGGCTTCACGGAACCTAGCATGTGAGAAGTCGTGTCAATCATAGACGCTATTCTTTTCGGATACTCCTCGTGGCCTGTGGAGCGATTTGAGTGAATAAAAGACGAAAAGAGTGAAAATGCTGGCTTGCCATCTTCGCAGGGGTTGGGGCAATTTCTGCAATCAGCAAAGGAAACGGGTACTCCTGCGGCTTCTAATGCAGCATGTGCTTGCTCTGGATCTTCCGTTGGGTTGAGAAGAACTGCTACAAGTTGCTTGAGGCGATTCATAGTGACGTGGAGAGGAATTACAAGCTACAGCACAGCACAAGACGGCTGAACCCCACAACAAAAAAAAATGAATACACGGCAATGAGCGGCCCGGTCCTACAGTCACCGGTCACGATCAAGTGTATGGCTAAGGCTAACATATAAATAGTAAGTGCAGTACTGTGCATTACAGACCCTATACACAATGTCCATAGCTATCATCCCCACTCGTCCGAAACAAAGGGTGTAACGAGGTCGTATACTTCGGCATTACGCCCTCCTTGAGGCCTGGTCGATCGGCCCATGAGCCGGCTGATAAACGTTCGTCCTCCTCGCCGTCCGTCCTCCTCATCGTCAGGCGGTCCCGGACCTCGTTGATTTGGGTAAAAATGGTCAATCATCTTTGCGAGCCGGCGAAGACCGCTTGATGAGTCACCAAGCGCGCGTCGCGAATCCTCCAGCGCCGCCGTGAGATACATCGCCATATTGGGCATCGTTATCGGCAATTTAGGCCATGGCGTGCGTGTCGTCGCTGGAACGGTGTAGAATTTAGATATTTGCGAGTCCGCGCCATCACGAAGTAAGGCAGGTAACGATGATAAACGATAAGAGTACGGGAGCGCGTTTACGTCCACGCTCGTATACCGATGGTCGGCCGGAGGTGGATGATCAATGGTGAGGTAAATAACCGTCCGCCAGTCCGATGAATTTGAGTGAATCTAGTCAGGGATCAGGACGACCCTCGCACGATGCATGAAATCACGCACCTTGAAAAATTGAATCACAGTTCGCAGCTGCAATTCACCCTTTGTCACAGCCATGGCCTCGACTGACGGCTCAATCTGTGTGGCGCTCAATTTTGCCATCAACTTTAGGAGTTGCCGCCAGCTCGACGCTCGAATATGCATCGGGGGTGATTTCCCATAGGGGAGAGCGATAATGTTCGGCAAAGGCCCCCGCATCTCGAAATCTTGCGTCGGTGGCGTGTTAAATCCAAACGCTGTCATTGGGCACAGTAAGTATAGCAAACGTTTGGGCGTTCACTTCGATTACGTACAAACGCCATAGAGTAACTCTGGCTCCACATATTGGTTAGGCGTCACCAAGGCTCGTGCAGATTGGGGGGGGGAAGAAGGGGTTTCAGGAGCTTCCTCTTTCTCGGAAGGTGTCTGTTCTGATAAAGTCTCTGGTAGCGGACTAGTTCTCTGTGCTGGCGACGGCGACATCCGAGAAGTATTCTCTTGGTCTGGTACAGAAAGTTGTTCGTCGGTGAGTGCCGGTGAGGGTGATACCTGTTGAACGTGTGGTGGTGCCATCGTATGTGATTCGTGAGGTTCCACTGCTGCGGGGGACAGTGAATGAATCATGGAATAATGATGCTGCATCAAATTCGCACGTACCAGGTTCCTGACTAACGACATCGACATAGCGTGGAAGCAAGGGTGCTCTTGGCGGGCTTGGCGGGGTCGGTGGGGTGGAATCCGCACTGTGGATCTCCTCTGTCGTTGACGACGTACGCTCGCTTTCGTATTGGGCCTCCAGTCTCCGCGCAAAAGCCTCATCCTCTTGGAGTTGCACATTGGCCGGTGACGGCGTAAGTAAGGGAGAAGGCGTGTGTGAGCTTTGCTTTGATCCATGTGACTGTGCGTCCCACGGATTCATAAAGGGCACGTTGTCACCATCAACGGCCAATGGGCCAGACTGTGATCTCGTATGTACTGGTGACGGTGGTGAATCAAGAAGTGATTGTGCCAGTGCTCGAGCAAGCAGCTCGTCCTCCTGGGAAAGGAGTGAGTTGGCATGCTCTCTCTCAGTATGCTCAGACAACTTCAGAGCGAGCTCGTACTCCTCTTCTTCGTTTATGCCAAGGTGCCCATCTGCGATTGAGGTAGCAGAAGGCGTAGGAGGCAGGGCAGCTTCGTTAGTATCCGGTGACCTCTTAATGCTGGGGTTAGGATTGATGCTAGGAACGACATTAGTGCTGGGGCCGGGAATCGCGTTGGGCGTGGCATAGGGTTGTCCGAAGGTGCTGGAGGTCACTCTGGCCGAGTAAGAGCGTGCACCTAGAGGCTTCAGCGGCGGTATTGGCGGGGATATTGGCGGTAGTGGTGGTAGTGATTGTACTGAGCTGCGTGGTTTCAGAGAGGATGGCTGAGATTGGGATCGTGAGGAAAGCTTGGGACGGACGATGGTAGGCGGCGGCGGCGGCAATGGTGGTGGTGGTGTTGACACGAACGCGGGGGGCTTGGGGGGTACCGTCGGAGAGACTGAGGGTGAAGTGTGAATCGGTGTCTTCGGTGGGACGGGAGGCCCTTCGGACAGTCTTGGTCGTACTGACGATTGAGATTGAGATTGTGGTGACGGTAGTGTGAGTGGCAGTGGCAGTGGCGGCGGCGGCAACGACGGATGTTGGAAGTCACGATAGAATGAAGGGTTCACGGCATCGTATCCTGGGATACTTGGCAGGAAAGAAGGAGATTTGGTCATAGGATGTATTCCAGTACCAGGAACAGAATACGGTATCCCATTGGCAGCGGTGGGAGGGGTTGATATGGTTTGGCGGTGTCGACCTGGTATTAGGCTGGCTGGGATCGTCGGAAAGGGCGGTCGCGGCGGCGGCCCAGGCTCCGTCGAAGCGCGATGTTGCCTCGTATGTAAACTATCGTGGGTCCACGGGTAGGCCATGCTGGAGGACACGGTGACTAGGGGTTGGGGATATGATCTCTGAGCAAGGACATTGACCCACCTAGATAAAGCTTAGGGGGTGGCTGTAGCTGTCGTCTTGGAACGTATGATCAGGGACAGAAACACCATCAGGGCTCGACTATGAAATGGCCCTTGGGGGGTGCGGCATTCAATGCGCGTCGTTGGCACTGGTATTGGGAAATAACCCCTTATTCGGCTTTAGAGCGCTCAATCACGGCGCTTGTCTGGGCATGCGCATGGACAGAATGACATTGAATCGACTAACTCTAGCATACAAAATGCACGGACTGACAATGCGAGGGAGGGCGACGGGGGGTAGTGACGAGAAGCTGAAGAGAAGGTGTTTGGGTTGATGATGCGTATGGAAGGGTAGCATAACAAAAAAAGAACATCGAATGCAGGGGGGCGTGTGTGGGTCACCTATGACGAACGAAAAAAAAAATGCAAAAATGGATGGATGAGTGTACAGTAAAACGTGATTACAACATGCAGATTATCCCCGACTCCAACTGAGAAATGTCTTCACCGAGTTGGACTTGCTTTTGCCTTGCTGACGGTGGAGTGTGCGGTCGATGTCTTAAATCCGAGCTCTCGCATAGCAGCCAGCAAGTCGGCCTTTTGTAGCGGTTTCGAGAGCGATGCGGCAAAGAGTGCACTCGCTTCGCCCATGTCGGCTCCGCTGTAAGCACTGACGGCGATAATTGGTGTATTCGTATTTTTGTTGTTAGTACTTTTGATGTACCGCGCAGCGCTTTCGCCGTCAACTAGGACATGATGTTAGGCGACTGAAATAGATGAACCAAAAAAAATGCGTTCACGCACCAACTGGCATATGAAGGTCCATCAATATGCAATCAAATTCTGCGTTGATTGAATTAGTCACGGACACGGATAGCAGGGATATTCAAACACTCAACTGATGTCACCCATCGCAACGCCGATAGCTTCGGAACCGTCTGCCACAACAACGCAACGGCAACCAAGTCGGCTAAGCAGTGTCTCAATGATCTTTGCTGTGATGGGATTGTCCTCTGCAAGTAAACATGTCACGGCGCGATCACTCGGGTCCGGTCCTCTCTTGAGATCGATGGAAGCTACAGAGGATGGAGGAGTATTGGCCTCGAAGTGATTGGACATGTGACTAATGGAGGCAGGCCACGCGTCAGATACGGAACCTTCACCCATACTTGACGAAATAGACGCGGTTCGTAGGCGGCTAGGCATGGAATTCCGACGGATTACATCGGCGTCCATATAATTCTGCTTGAATCGCTCGACAGCACCATATTCGGAAGGTTTGCGGATATGACCAGCAACGCTGCCGGGGGTGGACGGTGGAATGCTACCGCGAGAAGGCGAGGACGCGATCGAAGAGGTGGACGTTGCGGGAGATGGGGGGTTCGTGATTGATGACCTGCCTTCGAACGAGGTGACTACACTTGATGGTGTCTTCTTCTTGGCTGACATGCTTCGCTTCCGCACGTGTGCGGCACCAGATTCAGAAAGCGTATGTGTTATTGGTGCCATCTGGTCTGTCCGCAATTTCTTTATCACATCGTCATTGGCTTGTTTGAGGACCTGCAGGTTCTTGAAGGAGAAGGCACCGAACTCGTCATCTGCTGGCGTCGTAGCATCACGCCCTCCTCGTGGAACTGGAACGGCTTGAGAATGAGGGACGTCAATACCAACGCAATTCGGTTGCAAAGAAGACTGGGGTGTAGGTACGGGGTGATCGTCCTCAAATAGTTGGAGAATTGCGCCACGCGGGTCGAAGTAGTCTGTAGACTCTGGGTCGGTTACTTGAGGGATGAACGCAGCCTCGGTCGTGGTAACCTTGTCCCATTCGATACCAGTAAACCATGGATGTGCCTTGACCTCATCGGCCCCATTGGCACCAAGACGTCGTTGAGGATCTACGGTCAACAACCGCTCCATGAGATCTCGCGCCTCAGCCGAGTAATCGATATACTCCTCCAGCCAATCGATCCGTCGGGAAAGGATATTCTCAAACACCTTCTCCGGTGTCTCATCATGGAAAGGTGGTGCACCGTAGAGAAACTCATATGTGATGACTCCAAGCGCCCACTATCGAACTATGTTAGCCACTCGGCCCAATCTTCAAAAATCAAAACCTACCCAATCGACGTTGGCGTCATCACCACGAAGACCAAGAATCGTTTCCGGAGCCAGATAGTCAGGCGTGCCAACAAACTTCTGCTCGCCAGGCGTAGTGCTTCCTCCTGGCGAAGAATGCGAGCGGAGGTCTGTCGTCAATTCTGTAGCGAACGATTGCAGTGGACTCTCGTTGATCTGACCTCCAGCTCGACGTGCGAAGGAGTTGAATGAATCCGATCCGCTGGATTCACTGACGTCGTCTGTGGATGATAGAAATGAATTCGTTCTTTGGCTATGAACTGGACCGGGTTGCTGACTGAAGTACGAACCTCCACCAAGTATGTCGGCGGGGATGAGAGGCGATGATAGATATGCCGCATCCATAGACGGTGGGCGAGAGTGTGGGCTGTAACGGGCCCGAGCCGCACGGCCACCTCGCTCCAACGGCAACAATTGTGCTTCACGAGTTTGACGTCCCAAAAGACCAATCCTGCTCAAACCGAAATCGGTGAGTTTGAGATGGCCATGTTGGTCGATGAGGAGGTTATCCGGTTTCAGATCACTAAATTACATCAAATGAGTCAAGCGAAGGCAGCGAAGGTTCATGTCAGCGTACCGATGGATGATTCCTCTCTGATGCAAATAGTCCAAACCGAGAACCACCTCTGCAACGTAATTCTTCGCCCACTCCTCTGGTAGTGCACCCAGAGACTTGATAAGGGCAGCACAGTCACCGCCGTTGAGATATTCCATGACCAAATACAGGTTTTCTTTGCTCTGGAAGGTGAAAAACAATTTCGCGACGAACGGGGACTCAGCCTGCTTCATCAAGATCATACGCTCGGCCTTCACATTGGTGATCTGATTCTTCGCTATCATGTCCGCCTTCTTCAACACTTTGATGGCATAATAGTCGCCAGTCGCCTTCTTCTTGGCCAAGAAGACAGAGCCGAAAGCACCCTTGCTAATGGGCTTGATAATCTCAAAGTCTTTGATCGATGTTGGCGTGGTGCGCGAGAGGGGGGTAGCAGAAGGAAGACGAGGTGAGACTGGTCCGCTAGATGTGGGCTGAGTGATCGGGGTGAGAATGGGATTGATCGTGGAATGGCGGCGATGCGAGCGACGAGACCCGGGAAGTTCTAGCGGCGAATTTAGAGGGGACACCTGTTGCGAGCCCACCTCCAGATTTTGCGCAGACTTTCGGGGACGTACGGTCTTTAGGACACTATCGTTCAAATCCATATGGGGTGGGTTGCAGTCATCCTGGGAATCAGACGCGATAATTGGGGCCGCAATCGCCAAAGGAGATGACACCGAGGACGGGGTTGATGAACGCGTTTGTAGCGATATGCCTTGCCATGGGAACGTCGTTGGAGGTGTCGGTGGGAGTGGCGGCGCAGATGAGAAAAGAGAAAAGGCCTTCTCTACAGTGGGGACTGCAGGAATAGGAGGAGTGGAAGCCAAAGGAGTCGGGTCTAAGGAAGCACCATTTCCATTTCCTCCGAAAGCATACTCAGAAGTGGTGCTGGATCGATCGTCCTCTGCCTGCAGATGGCCGTCATAACACTCTGCATTTTCGCCGGCTGGCTCTTCGTCTTCCTCCTCGTCCCCTTCTTCATCCTCGTATGATTCGAGGGCTTGTGCCACGCGCTCCTCCCACTCTTGCCGTACCTTTTCAGAGTACCTGATAGTGTTCTGTAAACGTATAACCGTGTCGATTTTCTGCCTCATCACTCGTTCCGCGTCCTGTATTAGTTGTCCAATGCCATTATCCGACGTCGTAGGCTTCAACCAATTACGGATTTGCGTAATCTTCCTCTCTGAACTAGGTGATAAAAGACGCTGCCGTTCGATCGGTTCCTTTGCTTCATCGTCCTTTAGCGCAGGGACGGAGATCTCTAGTGCGACCTGCAGCGTATCATCAAGTTGCTCGATTACACGCCGCTGCATCTTCTTAATACCGATGCGCTGCATCTTGTTGATACGGAAAAGCTGTAAAGGCGAGGAGGAAACGGGAGAACTCGACGGCGAAAGGATGGGGAGTCCACGGTACTCAGGGCTTGTCACTGGGGAAGAGCGATCCAGGACAGTGGAAATGTCACGGATGGTGTTACGCAGCTCCGATATTGACTCGTTACACTCCCCAATCTCTGCTTCTAGACGATGGGTTTCACTGCACGTTTCGTTATGCTTCTCAAAGTACCATTGAGGGATGCTGTTCTCGCAAATGCGACATAGGATCGGCGCAAGGTTAATGGGGCGTGCAAAAGGAAAGGACACTGAGGTCTCCTGATCCTGGTTCTCGGGCGAGGGCTCCAGGGAGGAAGTAACACTTGGAGGTTGTGTATCACCATCGTCCTCCACATGGATAGAAGGTTGCAAGTACTCGGGAGAACCACAGGGTTTGATCACCCACATTGTATGAGACAGTGTGCCCTCTTCCCGGTCGGTCATCATCATTCCCTTCCCTTCCATCAGCTGATAGAGGGCTCCGTTCGTGTCGTCGCGTTCGTCATAGGGTTCTATCCGAAGATAGAATCGAACCTCCACGGTATGAGAGTCGTCCTCCCGTAGTGTCTGTGTTGCAACTTGAAACACCGACACATCTTGAGGCGCGAGATGTCTGGATATTCGTGCGCCTTGTAGCCCGTCTGGGTCCGTGCTAGGTATTGTTAGTAATTAGATACCGAGGGATAAAGATGGTCGACATACCCAACAACGACTACCCAAGCGTAATTAACCCACATGATGTGATCTCCATCCAGGTTAAGCTCCATGACAATATTATGGCTTTGGGCAGTCTCCGCCTGTAATCGTAGTCGTTCCGTCGCTAAGACTCGGGCCGATTCTGCGGTATCTAGGGCTTTCGATGATGATGTCTTGGATGGTTCAGGCGGCGCTAAGGATAAAGATTGGGCCTCGTCTCGTGGACGTTTTCCTTGACTTGTAGGGCGGGATAAGCGTAAACGGGGATCCTCCTCGGGAGCCACTCGGGGTGTCGGCGCAGGTGGGGGAATGTGGTCATCTGCCGGCTTCATTACAAAGAGTAATGCCTCTTCCTGCTCGTCATCGTTGTCGTCAAAGTTCCAGAACTGCTTCTCCGCTTCCCACCACTCAACAACGCGACTGAGGCTGGCGACTGCAAGGAGTACCTGCACATACCAGTTGCGGCCGTGCCAATCTGGGTGGTCGTCCCAGGCTTTGCCGATCATTTGGACCCTCTGTACGATGGCCTCGACACTCTTGGGCTGCGACGTAAGCTGGGCGATGGTCATATCAATGACGTCGGTCGCGACGGATATGAGTTCATAGAGATTGTTCATGATAGGGTCAACAGGATTGTCAATAAGGATGCGAGAAGAACGGCGGTTGCTTGATGAAGCAGGATTGGAAAGTGACTCGGTGAAACTAGAATGATTGGTCGGCGGAAGGGGCGAACGGGAGCGAGAAGTGGAGCGGGAACTATGGCCAGAGCGGGTAGGACGTATAGGAATGTGAATGGAACGTGATAGGCGACGAGAAGCGATGCCACCTGAGGACCAGGAAGTGTTTGCAGCAGTGGACTGTTTACGTGGACTTGTAGTCCCTTCTCCCGCTTGGGAAGATCCGGTCGCAGAGTTAGGATTGGTGATGAGCGGAGGAGCCGGATTCTTATCCCAAGAGATAGTGGCTTGCCTGCGGATAAGACCCGGACTGGAGGATAGAGAGGCTGCATAGAGTCCGGGGGAAGACGAGGAATGAGTTAGAGTAGGGGGGCTATGGGGCGTGGTGTCGAGGGACGCACGCTGTCGGCTATGGTTTCCCTCTAGCTCGGCTTCATAACCGCCGTCTGAGCTAGCATCGTCCGAGAGAAAGGCAGAAGCAGACTTGGGCTCTGGCTGCTGGAAGATGAATGCCTCTCGGAGAATTTCGGGATCAGGAGATTGTTGATCACGGTCCCGCTCGCGCTGCTCTCGTTCGAGCTCACCCTCACGGAGTTTCTCCTCGAAGAAGGAAGTGATGGAGTTTGTGACACGTTGGAGCTCTTTGTCGCACTCCTGCTTGGCAGCCTTGAGGCGTCTGGTTACATGCCGGCGGACGAACGGCATGGAGACGGTATTCGATCCGGAGCCATAAGTGCTACCCGAGCTGACTGAGTGAGCGACTACGGGTGGGAGGGAGGTCTCTGGGGAGAAGACGAGGGGGCTGGGGACCTGGCGACGGGAAGTGAGTGGCTCAGACATGAGCGACGAAGTGTCGCACACCCCGATGGGGAGGGAGAGACGAGAGAAGAGGACAGAGCGTGGAGTGAAGGGGGTGGGTTGAGAGAAGGAAAAGTGAGGAAGTGGTTAGGCACTACGGCATTCCCAATCGTCGGTCACACCCTGTCCAGGGTCCTTCCTCCGCGGCTCACACAACTCGTCCATTGCCAATGCTATCCCTCCTCTCTCGCACTCGTTCCACCCTCTTCAAGAGCCCGACAGTTCTTCAGACGGCTTCTCTTGTCCTCCCTCGTCGGAACCGCGAAATCGCTGAGGCTACACACCATGACACAGACGTCGGCGACGATACACACAATCCTAACATGAACCAAATCACCGACATCCTTGACAACGCTTCCTTGTCAAAGTCACCTCAATCTACCAACTTTAGCAGTAAGCCGCTCATTGTCTCCGCAAGTCAACTCTTCGAGGCTCAATGTTCTTCTGCCACCTAGCTGGCGCGAAGTATGAACGCGTCAGGAAAGGCAGACTTGCCAGAGATCAGCATGTACGTTTCCGAGTGACGCTCAAGTTTTTTTTTCCCTCATGTTCATCCAATCAATTCAGTTTTTGAAACCCACGGACCTTCTTGTCCGCGAAGACCCTTTCCGCCGCAAGCGTGCCTTGCTTGGTCCAGGCGCTGCCGAGTCACGCCGGAACGACTGGTTCTACCAGCTGGGCATCGATCCTCTAGACGAAGCCATGAATCCTCGGCTGTTATCTTACTTCATCACCGACATGGGCAAGGTGAAAAGTCGCGCGCAGACCAAGTTGACGTGGCGTAGTCAGCGACGTCTCACTAAAGCGATTCGTCGGGCCAAGATGATGGGTGTTATGCCTATCCTCAACAAACAAGTTGCGACATATAGAGGTGCCGCACTACTTTAGATTTTGTATGGGTCGGCAGATGGCAATGCTTCGAAGCATCTTCCCCCTGGCTCCACTTCGTGTCACGTCACATCACACCGCGCCGCCCCGTCGACAAGCCACAGACCTGGCACCGACTTAACATAATTAACATTCGCCGCACGGATCAAACTCCCACACGTGCTGCTTTATGAAAATTTGTTTGCTCGGGAACCATTAAGCTAATGTTTGGGCCGTACCTATCGCGGTCTCGGTCAAGGTCTCGGTCAACACCGTCACCACCACAAGATCTCATCAAGACACGCCTTCATATTCCCAGTCACGCCGCGGGTCACCTGCCACATGCCATCTTCATTTCGGAGATATCCTTTGCGACCAGAATCCGCCGTAATTCGGAAGAAGCGGAAGGAAGCTATTTCTGACTGTTACCAAATCTGGGCTATTGTTCTTGACGCTAAGCCGTGTGTTGTCCACCTCGTTCCCATGTGGACCGTTGGTATTACATGGCAATAAGTTTACCGAAATTAGGGACCGAGTGGCTGTTCCGCATTATTTAAGGTTGAGGGAAGGAAGGCCGGAACTGAACACGAGATGAATAACTCCAGGCCTAGGTCTGTGGAGATGGTGTGAATGATGAAGGGGTTGGGAATCGTAATACAATTTCCGCTGTGAAATGAAGTCGATTCCGAGCAAAAGTGAAGGAAACACAGTAGCTTTTATGAAAAGCCAAGTGACCTGATTGCTGATTGGTCAATGTGCAACTATCCTGTGCTGCACCCGGTTTAATACCTGGTTTAAGTTTGAGATACAACCGACCAACAATAGTGTGGTCGCTGGCCATGTCATCACATATGACACAGATGTGAGTGTACCAACAATCTCCTAACACCACCTCGTACTGCGGGCGATAGTTTTCTCGTTCGTTGCGGGCACTCAGACTTTGGGACACAAGTTCATGTAGAAACCTTTCTCTCAGATGTCACGCGTGGCATATGACACCAGACTCACCATCAAATTTTGGGAATCAGTAGCGTCGTAAACCCATTCAACACCGGTCCGGGGTGTGCGAGAAACACTGTACGCGGATACTGTACGCGGATGTATCTTGATCAGGGACATAGACGAGCTGCGTGAGCTTAAACAAGCTAGGGTTGGCGTGTACTAGAACTGAACTGGAGTCGCCATCGAATCGAGGTGTGCGATTGTATTGTCTGGTTCTGTGACGGCAGCGATCACGCAATGGGCCAGGAAGGGCACAGACGGATTACCCGCGACAATGGGGGTCCCTCTGAGGAGACCAAGCGGAGGACATAAAGCGGAGCTAAGAAAGAAACAGACAAACAGGTCTTGTTCGTCGAGGATGACAATAGGGAGAATCTTCGCGAACTTCAGCATTCCATGGGCTATTCTTCACGGGGCCAGTCTGTTGATTCTTGAAGAGCAGCGCTTATGCCGCAGAGTGTGCATGGGTTACCGTTTGTCGTAAACCGAGGTAATGGTGTCAATTATCAGAGAAAATGTATGGACATACCTTGTGATCCTGAAATTTTCAAGAACCAGAGTCGGGGTGCACAACAGCCGAGGCGCATGGGGACAAAACCCGGACATCCAGGAGGTTTACAATGGCTTACATTAGAGAGAAGAATGAGCGATGACCGGAGATTACACAGGTTCACAACTCCGCTAGAAGCATGGTCCCCAGGTTTTGAACCACCTGATCCCCCATCGCCTTCTCTACGGCTTCCTCTAGATGTCGTTTTGGATCCTGTTTTCCAACATGCCGCGTCTTGAGTTGCTCTGCCGTTAGTGTTGCCTCTTCTTGTAGAGACTTGTTGTAGGCTCCAGAAAGCGAAAGCATCGCCTGGCACCAGCCAAACAAAGTTATAAGTGCCGTCTTAAACGGGCCAAAAAATCGGGTCGCGTACCTTGATTGCCTTCTCATTACCTTCTTTGTGAAGCTTAAAGTCACGTAGCTTTAATCCTTCTGTCCAATTCCGCTTGTGCAGATTCATAAGCATCGCTTGCTCAAGCTCCGTTTTGCGATAATTGACGGCTATCGAGTAGTAGTGTCGATTCAAGCCATGTATTAAAGCTTGAATCGAAGGCTTATTGATGTGTCCAATGTTAGAGGTTGTCTGACGAGGTTCCTGACCCGACAAGACTGATTGTGGTGTAATAGTCCGGAAAGCATCGATTACCACCTTGCCTTTGACCGACTGGATAGGGTCAACCACTACTGCGATAGAGCGAGGATCGAGAGATTCAAAAGACTGAACACGATTAAGTTCTGGAATAGGTACGAGATAATAGCGCGAACCTGTTGCGTTTGTACATCCACACTCGAAAGCCAGCACCCAAATCCTGGATGTGAATGATACCAACCAACGACCATCTCTGACCTGGTAGGTAAATTAGAGGGACCAAAAAAGGGGAGGTGAGGTACAAAGAAAAGAACGCACCGACCAGTCTGTTTGAGCATATCAACCATTTTCGTTTGGAAAACGTGGTCAACTGATTCCACAGAGACGGTGGTACCCGACTGAGGCATCGCGAATACGTCGATGACTTGAACCGTGTACTCGTCCACGAATTCGCCGAGCATAAGACCCATAACTTCCATCGGAACGCCCGCTCGACCATGTTTCAACATCTGGAAGCAGAGTTAGTGTTGCATAGTGGTAAGCATACAGAAACGAACCTTGAGAAGAGCGAGCGATGAGATATGTATGACTTCACCGCTGGGGTACACGCGTTGGCTTGAGGACGAAGTTTAAAGGGAAGAGTACGCACTTGTCTGGCACGGTAGGTTCTTGGGGAGGACCTGCAGCCTGGTTTCCCCGGACAGCCTGTGCGATCATACGCTCAAAGGTTGCATCCATGGTCGTAGAAAGATTCTGTGTTTACGGAGTGAAGGGTGTACACAAGCAGCTGACGCGTCGGGATTATTTGGCGCTGTTAATTGAATTGGCGGCATCGAACAGAAATTCGGACCGAAATTGCCGGGACAACCATGCCCACAAGCGAACTCACCGATGCGCTGAACCCGTTCATAGGACAGCAAACTCAACCTCATTATTCTCCAGATCAGAATCAATATCCTTCTCAGTCTTTCCATACCCCACCGCCACAGTCTTCTTTCACCCCTCATCGCAGTGAGTTAGAGTATGCGATCTCAGAGCCGCCCCCACCTCCAAGGTAACTCGCTTGTCTGTCCCTCTCCGTCATTGTCATCCTTATTATCGCAACGTAGGCCCAAGGTCGATGCCGCTCACATAGTACAAGAGCTACTTCGTGCTATGGCTGCCACGCGAGAAGCACAAGAGAATGAAAACGAGCGAAGATTGGCATGGGAGAGGGAGCTTGAGACCAAGTATCAACAACGCCAAACAGAGACGGAAAGCCAGCTAGCTGGGATGAAGCGTCAAATAACCTATCTCAAGGAATGCGTCGTCTCGTTACTCCACGGACGCGAAGGCACGGCACCTGTTGCCAGTGGCTCTGGTCACTTGCTCAATGAGCTAGATTCATCATCTCTTGCCGCGCTTCCCGGAGCTGGCTTGGAGAAACCTCTCCCCTTGGTCTCACCTAGAAATGTGATATCCGAGCGATCGCGTAATCATGGCATGTTGATCGGTGCCTCATCCCCATCTGTTTCTCCCTGCCCATCGAACAGGAAGAGGCCTACCCCTTCTCCAAACCATGGAGAGAGTGATGTGGATAACTCTGGGAGCGAAGCGTCTGTGTCATCTACAGAGAGGAGGCCTCCAAAGCGGGTCAATAATCGTGACAAGACATGTTACACCATTCAGGTATTTCATCCCACTAATTTTGCGATGTGTGCTGATTTCTCGCAGACCGCCATGCGCAGACACATTTATTATGCCCTTGGGGTTTCCCCCGAAGATGAACTGCCCCATAGCTATTGCGAAGGATTACCGCTAGGTGACGACGAGCCTGTTCGCTTCGTCTGGGAGAAAACGACCAAGCAATCGAAGCACAATGCCCTGATGAAGGAACGCGTTCTGGCCGACTTGAGGGCTAGTCGTAAAATTTATGATCACGTTCCAGAAGCGGACTTTGCCCTCAAGACACTCTCGACCGCATTTGATCAAGCTTTTGCGACATTTCGCCAGAAGTACAAAGTCCAAAGAGACCCCAGTGTCTCGTTGACAGTGCGGACCAGGGAAGAACAAAAGTCAATGAAATCACGTCGCCTGCACCGTAAGAAAGTCGTACGTATCACTTTTGGTCATATCAACCGAATTCATGTCCATAATTTTCTTCAGAAGCGAGAACAACGCAACGGTATGCGAGAAAGGACTCCAGCTTTTGCTCATACAACATTCGATGGTGCAATGGAGCTTGATTGCATGTCGTCTGAGGAATCAGACGACGATTCGAAACAGGGCACTGCGAAAGAACGGGCATTTTCCGTGCGAGGATTACCCTGGCGGAGCAACAGGTTGCTCAAGTTTTACTCAGTTCTCGACGAGGACGAGCGCCTAGACAAGAGCATGAAACCGAAACGCGGCCTTGGACGGCGTGACCGGAATGAAGGTCCTCCGAGAGACATCTTGACGTTCCCTCCAAAAGGGATTGCTAGCTGGATGATCAGCAGGCGTTGGTTGCGCGAGTTGCAAATGGCACATCCAGAAGTGCTTCAAGCAGTGCAGGAACTCGTGTATGACCCTCCAGGATTCGACTGGACGAAATTTGATGCCCTTGGATACGAGACTGACGATGAATGCGTTGGTATTGGTCCAAATACTGTACAGCATAGAGCGCAATTCGTGACGCATACACCCACATATCCGAGTAGCACTACTAGCTACGCTCTTGTACATGCTCTAGCTTCTACATCATAAATATTGCCATGTTGACCTACTCTTTCCGTTGAACCGGCCGGGTGGGGAGGCCATTGCTATTCAACGGCCCGCCCCTCCGTTGAATCTCTGTTAGTTACATGTCCGAATCAACGGAGCAAGGTCAGCACAACGGTTCCTCTGAGCAAGTCACGCTGAGATATACGTCGCGCAGATGTTACTGTGGAAGATGTAGACCTATCTGGAGTTGTGTCATGTAAGAACACATGTAGTCCTTCTCAACGTGTCCACTCAAATGGTTTGAACAGTTTCCAGTCGTGCAAAGGAGTTCGTTGACCTTCATGACCAAGTTCAAGTGGGTGTGCTACTCCCTATGACATTTGACATGCTCACGAGCCGAAGACGAGTGTGGACTTGTTGGACTCCCTAGAGTCGTTCCTATCTACCTTCCAGAAGGATCTCTCCTCCGTTTCCGGACAGATATTCGACCTGCAATCACGCAGTCGCGACATCGAGAGCAGACTAAAGAGCCGCAGGGTGCGTCTTCCTCCTTCCCTCTTTCTCCCGAAATCCATCATCCCGACTCGGAAGTTTCGGACGACATCTATCGCCGGCTACAGAAAATCGAAAAGCCTCTGGGCAGCCTGATTTCTGGCCTCACGCTTCCGCCTAATCTCGTTACCACGATACTTGACACGGACGTCGATGAGCTATGGATCCCCGCAGTCGCGGATTTTGAGCGACGACTCGATTCGCTCAAGATGCGCGGGCGTGTACGCGCCGCTCGAGATTTGGGTGAAGTCGCGGAAGGCTTGCGGATAGTGGTATGGCCATTCCCCCCTGTCATGTTGGTTTCACCCGTGGTTCAATCTCTATGGACCGCTGTTACAGGCAGCCACGAAGTTGCGCGCCTTCTTCCTTGCGCTGCTGCAACCCATTCGTGCGAGTATGACCACGAACATGCAAGTAATACAAACGACGGTGTTTCTCAAGTATCGACCTCTGTATGCATTTTTACTCCGGAATGCCGCGAACGTGGCCACAGAAGTACAAAAGGCTTATGTCGCTACCGCGCGCACATACTATGAGACTGGTTTTCGACGGTATATGCGAAGTCTTGGTTGGATCAAGGTCAGTAGGCACGTGCACTGTCCTCGAACACCGTTCATGCTGAGGCGTACCATGCAGGCAAGAACTGTAGAGAAAGACCCGGGATTGGTATCTGCGCTGGACAGTCCAGAGAAGCAGATAGAAGCCTATCTTGAGCGACTGAACTCCGCTCGTATTGAGGGACCTGGAATTACATTAGCCTATATGGCTGATGATAAAACACATGTAATTATCCTGACTGTCGAACACAGCCTCATCGGACGTTCTGACAATCGTTTCTTTTTTCGTCTTACAGAGAGAGGATGTAGAAGCACTTTTCCGGTCAGCTCTGTTGGTTTTGATGGATAACGGAACCTCGGAGTATACCTTTGTGACCACCTTTTTCGCGCCTGAGCCGGATCTACCACCCGCCCACACGCCTCAGGTCGTCAGTAGTCACCTGTTCTCGCCAACTTTACTTTCGGCCCCCTTGCCTGTGGACGACACGGTTTCTAGCCCTGCCACCGACATAATGGATCCTCTAACACCGCGACCTCGGGAGCGTACGGACAGCATATTCAGCAATGAGAGTCTGCGTTCAGCCTCTCGACTCTCAAAAGAGGATCAGACCGCCCTCAATGCTACCTGGAAACAAATCATGGACCCGTCCTTGGAACACGCAAAGGTAGTTTTGTGCCTTTCTTTTCTTTGTGTGCGTTGGATTAACCCCGACGAGCGCAGACGTTCGTACAAACCGCGTTGGACCCCTTACCACCTGTGATTCCCCTCCTCACGATGATCCGACTCACGGAGGAGGTCATGGGCGAGATACAGAAGCGCGGCTGCCAACCGTTGGAAACCTTTGTTTTTGGGCTCCGGTTACAGATGTGGCCACTTTTCCAGAAAGCGATGACGGATCAGATAGAGGGGCTCAAAAAGGTCGCCGAAGGCGCGGGCGGAGGCTACTTCCGTCGAACCACCACGACAAGCGACGCTGCCACCACCACGGTGAGGACCGAACAAAAACATCCTTGTAACGAACAGGATACTGAACGGACGCGTATTAGATCTGCAAGCGATATGTAGTCATGTTTCTCTGCCTCGTGATGCTGACGGAGCAGAACGAAGAAACGATGATTTTTTCCAAGTGCGTCCTTAAGAGTCAGCAGACAGATAGATATCCCTACTCATATTTTCTGCATAGCTTACTCCGTCTCCGGCAAGAGCTCACCAAATTAATCGAAACACATACAAGCAAGCTCTCCGTGCCCTCCGCCAGAGCAAAGGCCAAATCGGCTATATATGAAGAACTCCTCCAAGGCTTGACGGTATGTCCCACCCAAGCGCCACTCAATTACTTTTTGAACCGCTTCCTCCCCATAGCGGGCCTTTCGCGGCGCACCGAATCACTCAAGAGCTCAAAGTGAGCTAAATTACTGGCGAGAGAAAGAAGAAGGCGCACGCAACCAGACTCGCTAGATCAGACCACGATGGTTCTTTCAGTATGATAATATATTTATTAAAAGTGATAGGATCATGCAGAGTGCAAAATGAGAGTATCCTTGCCTAGGTGAGACTAAATAAATAGCAACTCATGCCAAACGTCAACATAAGAGTCGGGGATGTGGGCTGCACACCCTATGATTTGTATGGAGGCACCACATTTGAAGTTTTACTAAGTGAAGGCATACATTAGCACCCTTGAATACAGTGCAGCAAACCGTCGCTGAATAATTAGACTCACCGTGCCTCCTGCTTCTGCAGCCCAGGGAATGATGCCCGTAACAAGCTGCTGCCATTACTAGGCCTTCCAAACTGGAGCTTGCTGAGCATATCGCGGACCTCATTGGGACCCCCGGAGGTCTTGGGTCTTTCTGGGCCTGATTTCACGGGTCTTAGCTTGTGTATGGCGGAATCGACGTGGGTAGGCGCGTAGTCTAATGTCGACAAAGAAGGGGCCCTGTTGGTCAAAGCCGGATTAGACATGCTGCTCCGGCCCTCCAGCGCCTCTCGCAGATCGGTGACCCCTACTCCTCGTGACGAGCGAGATAGACTCTGCAAGGACAGGTTTTCAATTTGCATCAAAGAGGGCGCGAGTCTCAAATGCGGAGAGATTCCGTCACGCCGCAAGGGGTCGTAGTTAGATTGGGGCTCCATGGCTGGCAAAAAGTCGGCACAATGAGGAAACACGTTTCGAAGTACTGAATTTCGACTTACAGTCTCTGAAAGCCGACTCAGCAGTCCAGAGTGTGGACAAGCGCTTATGAAGGGATTCTCTATCCATCCCCGTGGCCTCTTGTGCGTTCTTACTTGACGCCAGAGCGTCGAGTGCCGCTTGGGATACAACTCCAGACCAGACACCACCTGCGTCATTGGCAGGTGATATATGGACAGGAACTTCTGGATCGGCGAGTTGACCTGGTGTCCTTGCCTCTTCATTAGGAAGGCGCAATGAAGTTGGTATGGATGAGAGCGCCTTGGGCCAAATGAGATATTACAAGAATCTAAGAAAACGATGCCTCACCGTTTCAGCCATGTCCGCCAGCTCACCGCAATCCCACGTCTTCCCTACGGTCAACCAAACTCTCGAAACCAGGCCCCGTATCGCCCATATCCTTCCTAGCGAGGCATCGTCAACAGTGTCATCCACGTGCATAACCGAGGACAAGGCAAGTAAGAATGGTACGCCGGTAAGCAGACCACGGACGGGAAGTTGTTCATGAATCCTTGTCAATACGGAAGCAATGTTGCGGTAGTCGGAGGCTGTCGCCAGAGGGAGGGAAGAGGGCATGATACGGGGCGGAAGCCGAGAGATGATACGCATCATCATTGAGAGTTTTCGGGGTCTGCTGGGAAGTACAAGTGATGGCCTGCAATACTGAGATCGTGCTGGGGAGCTACGATCTTCGACTTCGATAACGCCAGCTACTTCGTGGGACGCGTCAGGGGTAGCGGGAATCACAGTGACGGCTTCCACTCCGTCCCGAACTGCGGAACGGGCAGGTGATGGCGTGTGTGCAGGGCTATGAAAAGTGGGCGAAGTGGCCAAAATATATAGATGGACATGAATGGCGTGCAGGAATCGTGTTGTTTCATCTCCGTATATGGCGGCCATCATATTGCCTGCCTGCTGGACTTGACTTGCGGCCAATGGCCGATTGCGCCTTACTCCATCGCCATCGGTATATTCGCCACGAGCAGAAATCTCGGATTCCAGATAGACAAGTAAGGCACGAGCGTAATCGGAGCGTACGGCGAACTCCTTATTACAAATGAGATTCAGGGTGTCTTGCCAAGTCTCTGGTGATATCTTCGTCCGTTTTGTTAAACGAGTCTCGCCGTCCAGGCGTTCCGTAGAAGGGCGCGCTGGTTTGTCTCCGTTGGAAAATTGCTCAAAATCTGCCAGCTTCGGGCTGCTAGGAGTAAATCCTTGTTCCGACCTCGGGCTTTCTACGCCTGAACGTTGGTCAACTCTTCGCGTGGGAGTGCACATGAGCCCAACAAGTCCGGCAATGAGAGCACGGAGACCTTGAGCCCGACATTCATCACTAAGATCCCGTTCACGTCCAGGTAGCCCAGTTGCCTCTGTCGAAACTAGACGACTGATAAGTTCGCTAGCGAGGTCATGAATCTGGTCTGCGTAGTAGACGTGGGTGCCCAAAACGCCGATGCATTCGGTCAAGTCCCGTAATAGCGAATCGGCTGGATCAATAGTAGCTCTGCGGAGAACGAGACTGATGAGATTTGAAATGACGTCCGAAGTAGACATGACCAAGGGGATGGGAGACGTAAAGACGGCAATAACCATAGCGGCGAGAGTGGTGTGAAGAGTTGTCGTCATTGGTACATCTTGCTCCCGCTGCAGACGGTCGATTAATCGGGTTGGAACGGCATCACGAAATTGGTATTGCGTCCATTCAGTTGCCTTTCCTGCAAACCAGCGGCAATGGCCCACTTTCTCCCATCCATGAATCTCGTCCAAACTCGCCATGGCCGCCTGCATGACCGGGACAACCTGTCCACCACTGGAGTGATCGAATAGGTGAGACAAAGCACGGAGACATGCGTTAGTGACATCTGTCTTTGATGGCCCCCGATCCCCGTCTATGTGTAAGTGAATCGATGCTGCACGTCTCTCAAAGATGGGGCGTGCTCGGAATTCGTCTAGATATGGTGATAGTGGCTTGTGTCTGACATTTGCTGATCTGGGATTGCTCAGTCAGAAGCATGTCTGAACAAGAACGCGAACTATACGAACTCATTCTCCAGAGTAGACAGTTCAACCTCTTGTAAGTTGCTCAGAAGCGCTGGTACAAGGGTAGTGACTTGGACCTTGAAGATGGAGGAGCTATACAATGCCTCCGACGATACTACGCTGGTAAGAGCCGCGAGGCCAACCAGTCTCGTCCTTGCAAGTGATTTAGAACCGACAGAAATCCATGAGACATTTGGACCCACCTATTCGTAAATTCCAAATCACCTGAAGAAGAGTTCGCTTTACTCATTTTTGAGAAGCGCCCGAGAACGGAGAGGTAGTCATGGGTAACAGCTTGATCCACGCCTACTAGACGACCGTCAGTGAAGGTCGTCCAAGCTATGAACTACCGAACATTAGTTGTAAATCCCATGAGCGCACAAAAGAGAACTTGCTAAGTTAGCTGCTTTGGCAGAGACCTCGATGTCAGACGGAAAGGTGGACAGCACTGATTCAACAGAAGCGAGGAGTGAAGAAGTGAGAAGCGAGATATCGCGTCGACATTCGGTGGCGAGGGCCTTGAATATGGACAATGAGATGAGGAGAGAACTAAGAACGAACGTTGACGAGAATATATGCCGGTCCGAAGATGACGACTTACGACCGAGACCGGGGGTTGTTCGAAAGCGCCTTTCGGCCTTCTAACTTGATTCTTTTCTGGAGTTCATTGCTCAATTTTTGGATTTTCCCAGGTTTGTTAGCGGCATAATACGTTAAGCGGGAAAGTTCTTGAGCGTTCGGGTGATAGTCAGGGCCGGAGGTGAGAAGAGATGCAGAAGGTGGATAACAAGCAGCAATTAGTTGCACATGATTGGGGGTAAACAAGAAACTCATTTTGATGATGTGGAAAGGAGGGTTCTGATACTAGAGTTGAGGTTAAGGTATAAAGTGTACTGTTAGTCCGGCCTCTGGGACTCGGACAGACATCAACTTGTTCTCGACAGCAAAGCAGCGCTCCTCTTCGAGCCCCTCTCGTCACGTGCGTCATACCACCTTAACCACTAAATACTTATCTTCTCTCAGCCGCTTCCCTGCTGCGATGCTATCTGTCACCCATTCAGGCCTAACGACGAATGGCTTCGTCCCCCTGCTTGTGGTGAGTAATCTATGTGTCTTGTTTCCACTCAAGTGATGAGACGTCACGACGTGGGTAGCGTTGGACGCTGATTGCCTGCGGTTATTTCAATATCCAAACCACGTCAGACTTCAAGGGCGTCAGAGGCACATGATCTCGCACTGACAATGCCTGTCCGCCTGCTTCGGTGATGATCCTCTTCATTTCGATATCCGTTGTGTCTCGCAAATACCCGTTGATGTAGATCCTTGTGTTGCACAAAGCCCCTAAAACTACCTCTTCTCTTTGATCCTTGAGCTTCTGGTTGCGATGTCTCACATATCCTTGCCCTTGGCTACGGCCCTCTGGCCTTTGGTGGCCAGTGGTGAGTGAAATGACACGATCTGCCATATATTGAAACGTCAGGCACCCCCATATCACGCGCTTCGTGAAAACTAGCCAGAGCGTAACCCGATATCGGAGTGTGTTATGGGGTTTGATTCGTCATTCAATGTGTTGAGTAGGTGTCGTGTAAGGGTCCTTCGAGTTGGCGTCTTGGACGCGCCATCATTCGAACTTCTTGCGTTGTTCGTGTGTTTCATGGGAAACGGTTCGTATCTATGGTGCACACTGTCTTTACGATGGTTCTTCTGGTGGGTCGATCCTTTTGATATCACAAATTTGTCCATGTTGCTCCGAGAGTGAAATTTGTACTGAATGGAAACACGATGAGTATTGTTGGTAAGTAAAGTTTGACTGTCATTATGTTGGATTAGGAAATAATCAACCCCGGTCACATGTTCTTCTGCGCGACGAATGCGATTGTGTCTTCGACTTGCGATACATATAACGAACAGGACCCACAATCCCAACTTAATCTCTCTCATCCAGCGTCGTGCGATGTCCGGCAGGTCATACAAAGATGCCATAGACCTCCTGAACACGCTACAATCCAATGCCGCGACGCTGGATGCGGTCAAGGCATCGGGCGGACGGACCAATGGTCTGGCTATTCCAGAGATGATTGAATACTTGGAGAGAATTGGCTACAAGGTGAGATGCTATTCTACGGGAAACTACAGAGACTATATGTGTTTTAGCAAGAAGATCTCAACTCCCTCAACGTACTTCATGTGACTGGGACGAAGGGCAAAGGTTCCACCTGTGCTTTTGTAGATTCCATCCTTCGTCATGCGAAACCAGACTGGAAAATCGGTGAGTTGCATTCTATCGGACTAAATTCACGGTCCTTGTAGCTCAAGCTTCCACCTAGGTTTGTACACCTCGCCACACCTCGTTGCAGTGCGAGAGCGAATACGTGTCAACGGCGTCCCCATATCTGAAGAGTTGTTTGCAAAGTTTTTTTTCGATGTATGGGACCGCCTAGAAGAAAATCGTCAAGTTTGTTCCTCATTCATTCTGACGGGACATGCAGCCATGTTGACACTGGGACTCAGCG
Organism: Russula virescens; assembly: GCA_003316435.1. Classification (NCBI taxonomy): domain Eukaryota; kingdom Fungi; phylum Basidiomycota; class Agaricomycetes; order Russulales; family Russulaceae; genus Russula; species Russula virescens. The sequence goes on from QFEY01000184.1 coordinate 74,278, forward strand.
AAAGATCTCGACGAGGACACCGAAGCCAATGTACTTTAGATACATTACACTAATGGCGTTCCATGCATTCTTGACTTTGAAGGTCAGCGTTCATCATTATGGTCACGGTTGTTGTTATTCAATGATGAACACCAACCAGGTCGATGCTACTATATTGGAGGTTGGTGTGGGTGGTACCTACGATTGTACCAACACCGTCCCTCGGCCCATCGTCGCAGGAATATCTTCTCTTGGTATAGATCACGTTGGCGTGCTCGGAAAGACGGTTGAAGAGATTGCCTGGCAGAAAGGTGGCATATATAAGGTCGGTATTCAAGTGACACATCCTCGTGCGTCGCGGTACGATAATACATCCAGGAAGGTGTCCCGGCAATAACCGTGAACCAAGTACGAGAGGGGATGGATGTCTTGCGGCAAAGGAGCGTAGAACTTAAGGTGTGAACGTGGTTCTGAACGTGACCAAGGTTCTAACACCTGGAACAGGCGTCTGAGTTCATCGTCGTACCTCCTATGCCTGAGCTATCAGAGATTCAACTCGGTAAATCGCGGAACCATTATATCCTTCGTGACTTTTCAGTCTGACGATATAACGCAGGTCTGGCAGGGACCCATCAGATCACGAATGCGGGACTCGCTGTGACACTCTCCCAGAAATTCCTGGAGCTAAGGGAATTAACTACACCCCAAAAGACGCTCTCGGACACCTTTATCGAAGGATTAAAGGCTGCTCGGTGGCCTGGAAGGTGTCAGACTGTCAGCGACCCAAATTATCCGCCAATAGTATGGTTCCTAGATGGTGCCCATACGATAGAGAGTCTGGAATGTTGTATCGAGTGGCTGGTGAGTCCCGTAGCCGCCTTGAGGACTATGCCAGCAAGGTGAGAGCTTTGCTTCTACTCGACGGCCAAAATTCAAATCCATTATCAGTGCGGACAAACCTACTCGTATTCTGATATTCAATTGCACCCATGGGAGATCTGGACCATCGTTTTTGGAAACTATACTGACGAAAATCGCGGCACAACTTCAACTACACGGCTCTGACGAGGCTTCCCACGTATTCTTCAATAAAGTTGTGTTCTGCACGAACGTCACCTACGCAGATGGTCATTTTAAAGGAGGTAGGGCAGGACCTTCGTTGTGCTTGTATATACTGATATTTATCATCGCCTCAGACCTGACTGTCGCCTCTATTACTAAAGATGACTTGGGAACACAAAAAGGACTTGCCGAGGCATGGACATCGTTGGTGCCTACCTTTCCAAAAGAGAACGCGCATGTTCTACCATCCATCGAGCACGCTGTTGGCATCGTCCGAGAAGAAGCCAGTAATGGCAGGCCAGTCGAGGTTCTCGTCACAGGCAGTCTACACTTGGTCGGTGGCTTGATTGAGGTCGCTGGGTTGTCAGATGTTGCTTTGTGATTGTCGCTACATGCGGGGAGATTTTGCTCCAACTCTCGCTAGATTCTTTTTGCTCACCTCTGCCTTCAACAGGTACTAATGCCACTGCTCATTGCTACATAGATTCTCAACTAACAGTACTCTATCACCTTGTTATCACCAACACATTCGACTTTGACTAGTCCTAGATGTCAATGAATCGGTGGATTTGGCTTGAAACCGAAGTTCACTTTCTCAGATTGAAATCGGTCGAAAGCAATCAATTAGGGTGTCCAATAGCAGCAATAGGACAGAAGTCATCTTAAGAGAACCAATTATTTAAGAGCGGCACGACATATCAACTCCATGCCAAGTATATTGTACATGGACCAACGCATTTCTAGCAAATCTGTTGTGTTCTACTAAAACAAGATACAGCTATGTGAACGTGATACAAAATCAGGTCATACTACTCGCAACCTGCGACGGATAAGTGTGAGAATTTGCCATGGATCTGAGAAGGGCAAGTCTTGACGTTAAGGCATACTCTTCAGAGAGGTGTGATTCGGTTGGGTCGACGTTCTCCTCCTGCATGTGTCCAGTTGCTAACTTGCTTCGGCTAAAAGCTTGCGTGTGTTCGAGTTCGGGTGGGTCACAAGTCCCTGCTCCCCAGTCATTAAGTAGAGCTTTGGCTCTGTCCAGTATTGCGGTCCTCGTCTGGCTGACAGGCTGGAGTGTCCCAGCCGTATCCGTTCGCTTTTGCTTCTTCTTTGGTTGAGCATCCGCCACCACACTTTCCATGTAGGTCTGAGAAACAGCGTCCGCGGAGTCAGAACAAGGCGTCGTTTTCTTGTCGTTTGTCTTTGCGTGCTGTAGTTTGAGGAGCTCCTTTTCGATAAGACGTTGGAGCGTATTCGGATTTATACCCTTCTTCCGTGCGCAAGTTGTTATATGAGACAATTTGTGAGCAGCGCCCTTCTTGATGGTCCAGCGAACCTCGCAGGAGACACATCCTAGGAGAGGGCCAACATCACATTTGGTAACATCGAAATCCGGAACAGATTCTTTTCCAAGACTACCGACTTCGTTGCGGTCAATCTGAAGCTTCGTGGCTGGAAGGCAGCGTTCTGTTCTAGATGAGTCAACCACGTTGTTAGACGGAGGTCGGGCGCGCTTGTATGCAAGATGGTCCAAACAGGCAATAAGATTTGGCTCTGACTGCACATCTTCAGTGCCAGGGGCATCGCCACTCAAAATATGTTGTGGTGCAGAAACAAGCGAGGCTTGTGGGCGACTGATCTTAAGCGGCACCTGTGGGGTCGAGTCTGGGGACGGTTTGGAGCAGCTTCGGTTTACATTGTCTGGCATGAGTATTAAAACCCTCTATAATGTAGATAGAGAGTGGGATGTGTGCAGACTGACGTGTGATGCTAATGACAGCAATTTCCGTATCCGAGTCATTTAGGCTGTCCTCATCGGTAAGGTTATCCGACCCCTCTGGACAGAATATGTCAGGACTCGGATGTTATGAAATAGGCTCTGAGGCCTATTTAGACCGATAGTCTCACCGCTCTCTGGACGGGGACACGTATGAACGTGGCTGAACGGTGGAGAGTCGTGTGCAGCGTCTGTGTTTTGGTTTGGAAGTTGCTTCTGATACTTTCTTCGTCTTTTCTTCTCAGCGATTCGAAGCCTGATCCGCTTCCTTTCTGGTTCCGAATCGTCGACAAATTCCAATGATGGGTCAAGGTTAGAGGTATCTTCGCGAACGACCATTGATTGAAAGCTGCGGGCGCGACATGGAACGATTACGCGCGCGCGTTATTTACGGTTGTTGATGTCACCGCGATCTTGCGGCAGCCCGAGCCTTGCTTGAAAGGCGCCTTTCATTCAATCCCATCCGTTATACTCATGAACAGCGACTCAACCCAGCATGCTTCCATACAAGAAGTATATGCAGCTGTCGCGGGCGCGGCGTCTCAGAACCCGAAGGAAATGAGTGCTTCAGCTGCACGCTTAAAGGATCTAATGGAGCAACCTGGGACCTTAGACTTACTTCAGCAGATCGCTGCTCAGAAGACCGCTCCCCTGCATATCAGAAAGTTGAGCATCATTCAGGTAAAGAATGTCGTGTCCACCCTTTGGAGATCGCGAAGGTCAGTAAGGTGCTGTGTCTATTCATGCCGCTTGTCCGAAACTGTGGTTTTACGCCCGTCAGGCTGGTTCTAGATGATCAGAGACCTGCGATTCGAAATCGTTGCTTGACACTGCTTAACGAGGAAGATGACGTGGTAAGACACCTTGACTCCTCCCCATTGGCGGGATTGGTAATTGGAAAACGAAAGATCGGCAAAAACAATGAAGTAATTATTGCAAAAATCGCGCGCTCCGACTTTCCCCATAAATGGTGTTGTTGTCGTCTCGTCTCGTTTCGTGTACTCTATGATTGATCGCTAACTTCTTCAGGGCATCTTTGGAACCTGATATCATGACACCAATTACACATCATCTTCGGCAAAGGTTATCATCGCAGGTATCCGATCCCACAGCTAGTCGTATCCTTCACACGTCCCTTCGAGCTTTAAATGCCATCCTGAAAGAGTTATCTCACATTAAGATGATGACTAGCGTCAAAACGCTGGGCCAGGTACGCAACCATCTGTCAGGTCCTTTGCTTGTCAGAACTCGTAACTCGTGTTAATATTAGCTCATCGCTCGCATTCACTCCCCACTTTCTGAGATCTATGTTCAATTAATTCAAGCATTAGAGCCATCTATTGCTATCCCAAACCTCGGTTCACGTAGGACTGCTGAGGACCTTCTGTTTGCACATCTTCTATACAAAATTATCATGAAAATGGCTGTTTGGATCTGGCCCAAATTGCGCGATTCTTCCATCTCCCCGATGGAGCCATGGGTAAGTACCTTGCGTAACAGTGTTTTTGTAGTGCATTTACTAATATTTGTAGTTTAATGAAGTCTTTCGATATTCTGCTGTGCAGCTTCGTGGCCTCTACGAGACTCGCGTTGCCCTTCTCATGAATCTGCGTTCAGCTGCGGTGCCACCCGATCCTATCACTCTGCATTCTCTGAGCTTGTTATACAAGTTTGTTCGCACCTTTGGCAAATTTTTTCGGCGGGTACAACAGGTCGACGTTGCCCGTTTCGTCGACTTGCCACTTTGCGATGACCTGGTACTATACTACTGGGAAAAGGTTGTTCAGGCTAATTCATCCGCCGAGCTTATTGAGGGTATGTGGGTGGGGACTAAGGGGATCTGAGATCGCTTAATGTCACTTATGATCCAGACTCGGAAACTGCTGTGTTCCCCGTTCGCATTCTTGTGGCTGGGATGGTTCTGTTCAAGGAAAGTCTCGCCCAATGGTCCCCAGCGCGGAAATCCAAGACAGAACATACTTTAAGCGAGTATCCGAACCGTTTACCTCGCTACTTTGTTCTAACTTATGCATCCCAGCCCTTTCCCAGGATTTCGTGGAGACTGCTGTTACATTCCTCGTTACTCGTTTCATGCCGCTTAATCCGAACGACCTTGAAGGTTGGATGGCGAACCCGGAGGAGTGGGTCAACACCGAAGACAAGGATGATGAACAGTGGCAGTTCGAATTACGGGTGAGCTTGAAAGTGTCACCCATCTGTATATTGCTCAGAGAAGCGATAGCCATGTGCAGAGCGTGTTCTCATGACCTTTGCGAACCAGTATCGCGAGTTTGTTACCCCACTACTCGTGAAGGCATTCGCCAATGTCAATGGTACGAAGCCACTACGCGTTGCAGACTTTTCACTGAGAAAGTATTGAAGAACTATCACCCACTAGTTTACAAGACATTGTACAAAAAGAGGCAGTGTATTGCGCCATTGGCCGGTGCGCTCACCGTTTGAGGGACGACCTGAACCTATCTTCATGGATGGAAATAGCAAAAGATGAAGCGAAGAATCTTAGTGCAGAGTACGTTTATAACAATCTCACTCGATAAGAGTACTGAATGGTCACTCCCTAAACAGCTACCTCATCATCCAAAGGCGAATTGTCTGGCTGATTGGCCGATGGGTCACTCAAGACTGCTATCCTGCGACAGACCCTCAAATATGGCAGATACTCCTTCATCTGCTAACAAGAAAAGGTACAGGGACGGAAGTAGTCAGGCTGACCACTGCGACTGCCCTACAACAATGCGTCGATGTAAGTCCTGGAGCAGATAATTCCTCCATACCGCTACAGTCATATAAATGACAGGCAAACCTATTCGATCTGGATATTTTCATTCCGTTTCTGGTTCCTACGGTGGCGGAACTCCTCAGATTAATCGACGAAGTCGAGACGATCGAGACGAAGAACAAACTAGCAGCGTGCCTGAGCACAATAATCGACAGGTCAGGGGCAGAGGTACTGATATTCTAGAGTATTAATGCGTTCCTCGTTAACTGCCAATCAGATTGCCCCTTCGGTGTCTCTGATTACTTCTGCCTTTCCTCAACTATGTAAGCTTGCTCTCCTGGAAGCCTCCTCATGCTGAGTCAGATCTACCCAAGGGCTATCTGCTGGGGGGGAATCCCACTTCAAGATAACGCTCTTGCGGATGATGACTGTCCTCGTCTCCGTGAGTTGGCAATTGTGCGTCTAACGAAAGCTTGCTGATTGATCGGGTTTCAGGCAACCAGACAGCACTCAACTCCCCTAGTAACCATAGTGGCACCCCTCCTCGAAGAGTGCTTATCTCCTGCGGTGGGAATGACCGTTTCTCGCTTGCATGATTTGCGATTGACCTATGCTAGTTCGTCACGGAGCTGGAAACAGATGCAATACAGCTGTGGATTTCTGCTCTCAGGAATGCCGACGCCCTGGGCACTGCAAGCGGAGTACCAAGCTTATTGAACCTATTCCCGAAAGTGATTGGCCTGTTGGTCGACAATTGGGGCATTTTGGGTAGCACCAATGACATCTTAGAAGGTTATATCTTACTCGATGCCAACGCTGTCCTACAGGTTTGTCAATCAGTAGTGGTTGTCGACAACCTACATTCACATCTCCATCCCAGAGATATGCTTCTCAGCTTTTTAATGCGCTACAGCCACCTCTAACTCACGCGAGCGCGAATCATGCCAGATCTTTACTGGATGCCTTGGCACTGTTACTCCAGCTTGCTCATCCTTCAACTTACTCGGAGCCGCTTCACTCAAGCGGCTTGTTCTCGTTGCTGATAAAGACGATTGTGGAAGATAAGGTTCTTGCTAATATTTCGCCATTGGTCAAGAATAGGCTAAACAAGACAATCAGGCAGATGTTTTCATGCTTACCCGTCACGTTGAAGTCATGGCTCGCCTTACTCTCTTAGATTCACGGGTTTTTATCCAGTACATGAGTGCCGCGGCGAACAAGTTAGGAAAGCCGGAGGCCGAATTATGGGAGGGGTTATTGGATCAGTGGCGGCAACGCGTGAGTAGTCCGACAATCTGCCCGAGGCGAAGACACTATCCAACGCTCCATTCTAGTTCGACAATATCTCCGAACCGCGGCACCGCAAGCTCTACGCCATGGGACTTGCGGTCCTGGTCTCTACGGGAAGGCCTGAGGTCTTGGAACGGCTTCACAGCGAAGTCTTCGACCTTTGGACCGACGTGTTCGCCGAACTTAAGGAAGTACAGAGGCAGAAAGAAGATGGCGATGGAGAAGAACCGTGAGATTTTAGCCTTATCAAAGTTCGTTTGATCCCTGAAACGACATTGGATCTGTTAGCACTATCCTGACAACGTATTGGGACCAGCCCGCTCCTTCCTTCTTCAGCGGCTCCGAGGACACTCCAGAATACGACCGCCGAAAGAATGTAAGCGGTTGTCATGCGTCGTAGCATTGAAAACTCACCCCTTTCCCTTGGCCATTCTGTAGGTCTATGATACGGATCCCGTGCGCACAATACTGCTCTCCTCGTTCATTGCAGAGCGCCTGAGAGAAGCGGAGGTTGCATGTGGGGGAGCGCAGGTAATGCAGACCAGGTATCTTGCGAAGGCAGATCCTCCAGTGCTCCAACACCTCATGCGCGAGATATTTGGGGCATAGCACGTAATGTATCGGTCTACAACATACACGTAGCACCATTTTGCCACTACCTTAGATAGTACATCAAATGAATGAGAGGATGCCTTGCTGCCATTGTTTGTCAAACTTCACTCTGATTGCTCTTCATCGCTACCACTAACCCAGCTCCGGCTCCCTGTACTCATGCCACTGACACCACTCACGCTACTGCTACCGATTTCATCGAAGTAGTCACTCCCCCATTCTCCAACGCTCCCTTCTTCGCCCTCGCTCGCCCAGTACATGTTCTCGGCGTGAAAACGCTCTGCGCTCACCACGGGTTTACCGCAACGCAGGCACTCCCATGGTCCTCCACCCTCATCTGCCGCGCGCAGCATCTTCTCCGCGATACATGTATAACAATAAATGTGCCCGCAAGAAGTGCGATAGGGTGTCACGAGCGGGTGGGTTGGCGGCTCGGCCATCCTCGCTGCGAGGTGGGAAGCGGAAGTTGACTGGGGCTGAACATCGCCAGCCCGTACGTGCGTCGAGGGGTTCGTGATGCCCAGTGTTGCAGTGGCACCTTCGTAACATATCGCACACTCGTCCTCCGGGACATGCGCAAACTTTCCGCGCTCGAGGGATGGAGTATCATCTTGGCCTCGCCCGATACCGAGACCAAGCGTCGAACTGGCAGAGGCGGGAATCAGGCCAGACATCGTGTCCAGCGGATGCATTATGGCGTCCGCTGCCGTCCCGGCTATGCGTCGGAGTTTGCGGTGAGGCAGGAGGGGAAGGAGGAACACGAGGAATTCCTGGTCACACGACGGGATCAGCTCGCACATGTTTTGTTTTTTTACGGAGTGGACGGTATGGTTGACGTACCGTGAATGCGTGCCATACCATCTGGCGGTTCATAAAGTCGTAGCTAACGTTGCGCCGCACGAGCCTTCGGGACGGGACGAGTCTCATGCCCAACAGTCGATCTACCGTAGTCCGGTATCTGCAAAAAAAAACACCCAAATTCAGTTCGCAACTCCTCCTGCACCGTAAGGATTAGAATCGTGGCTTACTGTCCATCCCAGAGGAACGCGACAAAGCTCGCGAGGGCGATCGCAGCGTGTGTGGTCTCCAATTTAGTCATCAGCTCCCAAGCCTTTCTCCTCCGATCCGAGCTCGGGGCATCAGGCCAAGCTCTAGACAATGCGTGCCCGCGTAAACGGGCGTGCATGTACGGCAAAACGATCGTCAACGCTCCATGCACGATAAGAATCTTCCGAGGCAATCTAGACGCTTTCGGGGGGGCAGACAAGCGATCAGCATTAAGTTTCGAAAATATAAAAAAGGTACGAAACAGAAATGAGAGAGCGCAACGTACAAAGAACCCGGCCCTCAGCAACCGCCGTCGTCGACGGGACGACATACTTGAGGTCTTGCAACTTGGCGCCGTACGATGCACTAGTGGCCCAGACGGAGAGTCTGTAGAGCGTAAGCCGGATGAACAATGATAGCTCCGGATCGAAGCGCGATTTGAGAGCGGACTGCACGGCGCAAAGTGACAACTCGTAAGAATACACGTCTGAGACATGGCATGGCCAGAATGTGTAGGTCCAAGTGCAGCGGGGTAACGTACATTGATCAACCCGAGGGCCTTGCTGAGTGGGTCTCGGAGGAGATTGACGAGCTCGGCATCGAGTAGTTCCGCGTCGAGCTGTCCAACACGTAGGATTCGGGACGCGACGGGTGAGGATGTGCTCGCCAGAGATCTCTCCGCGTTTCTAAGCGTTGGCTGGGCTTCGTCCCATAATTGTTGCCACGATGTGGGTTGGGTCATTGCATGTGGTCACTCGATGAGTACATGCACTCTCACGTTGCTTTTGGCACCCACTGGATGCCCGACGCTGCCCCGCGTGCGCTGACCAATACGGTGTAGTATTGATGTCCCCCATGCCATCATCATCATCATCACCATCATCACCACAACACCAAAAAGTTAATTTCAATGCTTGCATGAATAAATCTCAAGAGCATCGTAGAATATTCCCGGAGATGCCTTGATCTCATCATATTTGCAGATTGCAGGGAAAAGACGCATACACTTGCATGTTAAAAGGCTTAACGGTACATAGTCATTACGCTGCGTCATCCCTATGACGGGGGATGCTGGCAAAGAAAGGATAATAACAGGCAAACGCGCCGCCAACTTAGTGGGCTCTCCTGCTCTCCTGGATGATAGTGCTAAGCTCCTCGAGTTTGCGCTTCGAGCGAAGTAAAGTGCCAAGCTACAAACCAACGACGCATCAGCGGAACGCCCTTGATAGACACGCACATAGAGATACATACCCGCTTTTTGGTGAGTTTCCGCGCCTTCTTATCCTGCAATTTGCGGGTGCGAGAAAAGGTCAGAATAATCGCATAGAATAAAAGCGCGTTCACGTACCTTTGAGTTTCTCAACAACTCCATGACCCGGCGCTCATATGCCGAGAAACCAGCAACCTCCCGGACGATTGACCGGACGAACTTGGTCTTTGCTGACAGAATACCCTTGCGCTGACTGGGCCGTGAAGCCTTTTCGATGGGGGTAGTGGGATGGCCATGCTTGAGGCCGCGGCGGGTGTCTAACGGGATACACACATTTCTCGTTCTAGGGTTCTTGCTACACAATGAATAGCACTTTGTACTCACCATTCCTCGTCATATTTCTTGGCTGAATGGCTTGCTTTGCTCTATAGACGACAGACGATATAGTTATCTATGGTGCGGGTCACGCTTGTGGCTACTTTAAACTGTACAGTTGAGAACCACAATTTCTCACGCCTTATCGGCATCAATTTTATTTCTTTTAGTATTTAGTATTTAGCCATTCTCTTTCGTCGATAATCGATAATTGTTGAATAATAGTGGATGCACTGGATGGTATCATAACGTCCCCACAAGAACCCGTGTATTCTAATTGACAAAATCTCAACCTAAACTGATATTAGTTGGCCCACCTCGGGTCCTCGTGAGTTTGAGGTACGAGTAGAGAAGGTAGAGCCCGTTGCCATTGCCCGCACCAATGGCTGATCAACTAGGTCATTCAATTTACCCGTATCATGGCGCCGACCTCCTCTAGCAGCTCCCATTTTTGATTCTTCTTCCTCTTCATCCTCTTCGTCGTCGTCATCATCGTCATCGTCTGCATGGTCCTGTTCAAGACGTCGATAACTCAGCACATCGTGGTAAAAAGGAAATCGCGCACTGGGTCAAAATCTTCCATCCGTCGATCTTCTTCAGCTTCTCCGTCAATCCCATCATCATACTGATCCTCTTCATCGTCTATCCATCGACCTCTCCAGTCAACTTCTTCCAATTCCTCGGGCGATTCTGGTCGTAATCGCATCCATTGCATTCTGGGGCCAGATTTCGCCCTCTCACTAACTTTGAATCCGTAAATCCGGGGGAGATATACTTTCCCGGCGGCACGTTTTTGTCCGCCATGTGGGTTGGGGTTGACGAATGGCGCTTGCTGAGAAGAGTTACTGCCCGTCACGCTTCGCGGTGACCGAGTCGGCGACATAGAACCAGACGAAGACGGTTGCTTCCAGAACGGGGCAGGCATGAGTTCCCGATAGGTCTGGAAGAAGAGATGGGCGAATGTAGTGCCAAAAAAGGCGCCTGGCAAGGAGCCAACACCGATCAGGGCACATTGTACTAGGTTAGATGCGAAGTGCGACACACCATCAACGCCTTGGAAACGGCTGCTTGCGGGAACGTAGATGTCATTGCAGTTGGGACAAAATAGTTTCACTGTTTCCAATCCTGGAAGGTCTGATCGTCCACACGGGACGACGTTGCAGCCCATACAATACACGCGTGGACATGAGCCAAAGACACCTGCTTCGTACTTTTCGGCCTAAAAAGATTTTTGATTCATAATTGCAACCACCATGGCGAACAGGGGTGAAGGATTGACTGACCATCGCGTGGAGTCCAGCTCTCGTAAGCACGTAGCGTTGGTGTACAAGTCCATACAACAATTCTGCTGATGCCTCGACAATCGAGACATCAGGGATCTTGGCCGAATCTTCGTCTACGACAAGCTTTATTAGAGATCACGTTCATCTCATACACGAGGGTACACGCACCAGGTTCAACATCCAAAACCATCTCCATCGCCTCCTTCCAGAAAGGAACCATAGCATTAAGCCCCGTAAGATTGAAATCGTCTTCGATAAAATCCTCTGCAACCTCGCAGAAATAATCATGACCAGGTAAGGAACAAAACCAGCTAATCCATGTCAGGGATGACGTAGGTGTCGAGGATGCTTTAAGTGACACGACACGAGGCAGTTGTCAGAGTGTTGTCAGTCAAAACGCGATGGATCGTAGCGCATGGTCGTAGAATAGACGGAAGGGAAACTCGACGTCAATACAACACGCTAATGGGAAGGTGTTAGACACGCACTGTAACCCTCCTGTTCTTCGACCTCTTCCATTACTTCATCACCTTCGCCAGCGGCGCTTAATAACTCATCTTCTGGGACCTCTGGTTGGCTTGTGTCTACGAGAGCTTGTTGTTGGGGTCGTCGTGACATTGTCAAGGAAGGATGAGAGGCGGGAACAAGGATGGGGATACTTGTGGGCGGTGGTTGTTGTACGTGATAGCAAAGGGTTCTATCGGCGCACGACACACAGCTTAGCCTCATTTTGCACTCCGACAAATGATCAATCCTGTTGACTCTATTACAGCCTCGGTCTATCACATCGTTGGCCTACAACTCATCTCCACACTCGCCCTCCCTGTCCACAGTGCTGATCCCAAGATTAGCACGATAACTACTTGCCCCGATACGACAGAAATAGTCCCGTATAACCATCGTTTCCAACCAATCAGAGCGCTCAGCTCGGCCGCAAAAGTGCTCACGGTTGTGAGACATCCACAATATCCATCCCCCAATCCCTGTAGTATAGAGCATGCACCAGGAGATACAGCGGGTCGTAAACCTAGAAGGAGGTGGAACAAGGCGAGTAACGCCGTGCCAAACGCGTTAGCCACGAGCGTACCAAGGGGAAGGAGTCTCCAGCGCGGGTTCAGGGAGACGGAGAGTATATAGCGCGTCAAAGTACCGGGAAAGCTGAAGAGGAGCGCAGCAGTGGCTTGATGGCGGAAGGAGGGGGAGAGGAGAAAGTAAGTAGGGAAGGTCGCAAGGTATACCATGACTGAGGCCACGGAAATCGTGTGCTGCACCATAACGGAGGGAGGGCGCATTTTTGGTATGATGGGGAGGAGCGCCGTGCCAATGTGAACTCCGAAGTATAGAGATGCAAGGGATATCGATAATGTGAAGAAGATCTTCGAAACCCCATCAACTGCCTGGTCTGAAGTATCAGCTTCTAGGAAGGTGATCAAAGAGCTGCGGGACAGACATCTCGCAACCAACCGCGATTAAACCCTCCCTCATTGATCCAGGAGTAGAAAACGTCCAGCTGCCAACTGGAGAAAGTTGTGACAGAGCCACAGAAGCCTAAATTAATATATGATTTTGAGCGTCAAAGGCACAATCGTGATGACCAAAAGCCAACGTACCTGTTGTGATCGCGGTATAGAGGGGGCCGTAGCTTCTTAGGGTGTGATAAGTGTCACCAACCCTCCGATAAGCGGCAAAACAGTGACCCACTAGATGCTGATGGTGTCCTTTAACGGGAGCGCGATTCCCATGATGAGGCACCCTACAGCTTGCGGATATGCAAGGGGAAAGATGGCCTTCCCGTCATAGGTTGCAAGGGCTTGTAAACCCAGCCTTGTGAGGCTACCAAAGACGGACGCTGGCATGAGCAACGCCACCACGGCTGGCGAAAATGGATGGAAAACGTTCGACGGGGGCTGGATTATGGAGTCCGATCCAGTTGAGATCCGCTCGAGAGTCGCCAGGGACCTCGCGTCTGCTATGCTCTGCTGCGGCGCAAGTGCTAGGCCTATACCAGCGGCGACGTGTCTGGTCTTGTGCGCGACAGGTCCATCGTCGTGATCTTGGGACGCGAACTGTTCACTTGTATAAGTGTTGCGCCTTTCCGAGTGTGTTCCGGGGCGAGAGCCTATGTTTGGCAATGATGTCGAGTTTGAGGCAATTGGACTGGACATTTTAGCTCGAAGCGTCGGTCGAGGTCCCCTTTGACCGCGGGGGTAGGAGCCGATAGAGTAAGTATGTGTGCCAAAAAAGCTCTTACCAAACTCTATTTTCTAAGTATTTTTCGACATCTCCCCCCCGAATCTTCGGTACCGTCACACGTGGGGGTGGTGAAAATGAAGATAGACAGTGTATGTGCATTAATTACTACGCTTAGTGGGTAGGCATAATATAATCTGTACCCATTCTGTACACTACACGAGTTTACCAAGTCCGAGATCCCACGTGACTGCAGCGCGCTAATAAAACGTTCGATTTTTTGCTCAGGTGAGGCAGACGAAGTCAGCTTAGACGCCGAAAAAATTGGGTGACGACGGCTAGCTGAGTTTTCTGGGACATGTTATCATTGGTCCTCCCAGGCCTAGTTTTACTCCTGTCTATCCTCGTCATAACGATGGTCTGGCCATTCTCCTCTCGTTCCCGCTGGGACCCCAGCGGTCGTGTACGTGCTTTCGCATTGTTGCTGGTCACCACGCTAAGCGATGCTGACAAAGGATATTCCAGCATTGCTACATCACTGGGGGCTCAAGTGGTCTTGGCCTTGCCCTGGCCATCATTCTCACCAAGAAAGGTGCCGACGTTTCCATCGTTGCAAGGAATGAGGAGAATCTCCGAAAGGCGTTAGAGCAGCTCGAGGTATCTAACCTCTGCAGGCAGAGATTTCATTTCGAACACTCACATGTGTCCTCCCACAGGCATCTCGTGTCAACCCCAACCAGATCCTGAAGTCATACTCATTTTCTTTGGGAACAGAGCAAGCCGCAATCGACGCGCTCGAAGCTGCTTGCGTACCCCACGGTGGTCAAACACCCGACGCTGTATTTTTGTGTGCTGGCAGAGCAACGCCAGGATTCTTTATCGAACAGACCGAGGAAACCCTGCGGAAGGGTATGGATGACTCCTACTGGCTCGCGGCTTGGTCTTCTATGGTTAGTGCTCTCGAGTTTTACCTTGGGCCCTGACTCAGTGATTACCAGGCTGCCACCAAACGGATGGTGCGCACGCGTACCAAGGGAAAGATAGTCTTCGTGTCCTCCATTCTAGGCTACTTCGGTATGGTTGGGTACTCGTCGTACTCCCCAGGAAAGCATGCCATTCGCGGTGAGTTCTGGGAGAAAGAGAGCATTCGTCTCACACTGACAATGTCATGGATATATTTAGGTCTTGCCGAGACCCTCCGTCAAGAGCTCTTACTCTATTCCATTGACGTTCAGATCTATATGCCGGTGACGATGTACACCCCTGGATACGAGGAAGAAAATAAAACCAAGCCCGAGTTGGTCCTCAAAATAGAGGAGACTGACCCAGGCCTCACATCAGAGAAGGCCGCAGAAGGCTTGTATGAAGGTACCGTTCCTCTCACAGTCGATTTTTTCCAGAGCTGGACCCATAAACATCCGTATATGCAGGCGTGCGAAAGGGCGATTTCCATATTACCGATACATTAATCGCAGATATATTTCGTTCGAGCACCCGTGGGTCCTCGCCATTTGGGTCGAGCGTTCTCAAGGACCTTCTCCTCGGCCTTATTGGCGTGGTACGTCTGTGCGCCCTCATGAATGGATACAACCTTAACATGAGTCGAGTAGATTGGCCTCACGCTATGGCGGCGAGATGTGGACAAGCAAGTCGTGGGTCACAGAAGGGCTCATTCAGAATATCTAGCATCGAAGGATATACCGGCGCCAGAATGATATCATTCCATATGCATGCTACTAGTATAGGACTCGATATATATTTTTTGATAAGGATACCATAGAAAGGGATGGATCCAATCCTGGTTAAGCGCATCGCGAACGTTTGGAAGTCAAAAGTGAACCGGAAACGTTGTTTGAAGGAAGCGAAGCTCTGAAATCAGTGAGATGACTGAAAACAAGCATTATGTCCCTCTAAAAGAAGATTGCTCTCGGTCTTTGCCATTAGGTAGCACTTCGTCGAGAGCGTGAACGGCTGCCTTGGTTATTGATAGACCGAAATGAGTTGTTGACATTCACTAAGCGCCATGAACAAAACTAGCCGTGAATTTAGGGCTGGTCGGGAGTTCTCCGATTGGAGTTACATAAAACTGATTATCAAAATGCTGAATACATCCTTTCTCGTAAGATTCGTCAACGTTTCTCTCAATCAGAGTATACTGGAACTCATGGTTGCAACATGTTCCCCGTTGTTGCAGCTCAATATTTCGTGGTCAGGAGACTGAGGTCCTACAACAAGAGGTTTCATCCCAGATCTTATCACGGTAATCACAGTAACTTCCAGGCCCCCGGACCTCCCTGGATGATGGCGCCTATGTGTCTGTCTGTTTTAGTCTAGCACCAGATCCGTTCACAGGGCCGGTGCGTCATCGAGCAACGCCCCAAAGGCTCACACGTTTATGGCGTACTGTCGTCTTTAAAAGAGAGGTCTGGTGCTGTATCCAACTCAACCTAAATGCACACCATGCCCCTCTCCCACTCTGCCCTTCCTCCAGTCTATTATGTCATTTTCGGCGTTTACGAGCCGGGCGTGACGTTGTTGGGCTTCATTGGCGCACTCCTCGACCCGACAAAGGTACGCGCACCATATCTCTTGTCAATCTCTCCTCTCTGAAAACACCTTCAATCATTATTATTATTATTTTCGCGGGCGCGCGTCTTTGTAGACCCATAATATGCAGGCACCGTGGCCTCCTCACATTTTGCCCCCGCAACGGTTGCCTCTCGCGACGAAAGTGACGGTCGTGCAACTCGCCCACGTCTGCGGCCTTCTCGGCCTCATCAACTTCTTCCTCCTTCGCGCAGCAACCCGGTATCTCTCCGGAGAGCCCGAGCTGCAGGAAAAAATCGTCGCTGCGTTGCTCACCCCACTCGTGATTGGCGACGTGCTCCATATCGGTCTCACGCTCTGGGCTCTCGGCGATGCACGGTGGAACGTCTCGGAATGGACCGTGGTGATCTGGTTGACCGTACTGATTGGTCTATCGTTACTCGTCCCGCGCATTGCTTGGCATATGGGAATAGGGCGGTATATGGAATCTAGAGATGGGAAGGGGAAGGGGAAAGGAAAAGGGTTCGGCACAAACGTTGGACGCATTTAACTGCGGAATCGCAGTGATCTAATGTATACTAGATTTTCGCCATATAGAGCTCGTCCAGATACAGTTTGATTTCGATGAAGGACAATTTACTCGGGTCATGCGTGCTTTCTTACGGATTTTGAAATGGACCTACCACACAGACGAAATCAACACCAGGAAGAATGAATGTGAAGGCTCATGCAGAGTAGAGAACCATTTCTGGCATACGCTGGTTCAGAGCCTCGCCCTATCTTGTAACTCCCAAGACCGCCTTCGGTTACAACTACGTAACATGCCAACCTTCTCACTCTTTATGTCCAATACACTGCCTCGAACGCATGTGTAGGACGAGTGCAAGCAAGTAAGGTGTCATGAGGTAAGTTCAGTGTCACGCGTGTAAGATCATTTGAATATATATATATTTCTTCTTTTCCTTGTCAGTAAGAGCGCGCTAGTATGTCCTGCAAGTCGGATGTCAGTAAGTTACGCATGTATGTCAATATAATACGTCAAAGGTTCAAAGATGGAACTCATATTAGATCAAGACAACGTCACCGGAAACCGCAGTCTCTCAAAGAGACACACGAACGGGTTCCCTCCACCACTTTGTATAATCACCAGAGACTACGGAGAGAAGATGTGCTCACTAAATCAAAACGACGCAAACTACGGAGGTCATCTCCGCTTCTGCTTTGGCAAAGATGCAAGCACCTGAGTAGCCCTATCTTTAGTTGCTGTTGCCGTTGCGGAGCCAGGCAGTGGAGGGGATGTGGCGGTCAGTCTCCGCAGGTTAGACCTTCGTCGTTCCCAATAGTCAAATAACCAGGTTTGCAAGAGACCAAAGGTCGCAGACGATACCCAGTAAAGCACCACGCTCTGCAACGAACAACAGAAGTCGAAAAGTTAGCATATCGGGTGAAAAGGCCAATCATATTTTTTTAGAAAAAGATTGAAGTTGGCACGCACCCCAGGCACAACCGCGCCGATCAATATCCTCCCAACGGACAACAACCTAAGACCAGACTGCACGATCTTCCGCGGCTCCAAAACGATCCGACCCTGCGCGCGCTGCTCCTCGACGCGCTTCCGCTCCGCCTCCTCGCGCACCCTCGCCTCGGCGCTGATGAACCAGCGGGACGACTCGACGTTCGCGAGCGTGATCACGCCGAGGGCGATCGGCAGCGTCGCCGTCGGGTCCGGGTGCGCGAGCGAGGTAAGCGTGAGGAACGTTTCCGCGTCGAACGCGCTCGGCGGTTGGGATAGCCGGGAGAGGAGCATGGACGTGCCCACGAACACGGGCAGCTGCGTGAGCGGAGGGATGAGCATCGTCAGCCAGGGTCGGCACCGGTGCTGGGAGAAAAGCTCCTTGCGTCGCGCGATCATCTTTGTCCACGTAGAAGAATTATAGAATAATGCGGGTGAGTGGAAATTTTGAACGCAATGGGAGCGTAGACACAACGTACGACTTTCTTCACTCGCTCGCTGAAAATCCCTCGGAGCTCCTCCTTTGACCCACGAGGCTGTTCTATACGCATATCATGTAGGACCTGGCGCTCCACGACGGGTCTGGCCTCTTTCAGAGCGGGGATGACCATCTCCTCCGCTCGCCATTGTCTTCCTTTAGCCTGCAAGATGTAAGATTTTCAGCCAATCTGACATGACCGTACAGGGCTCACCCAAACGGAGAATGGGACGGTGAGCGCAACACGAGAAATGACAGTAAATAAAATTATAGTTGACGCATATGGCGGGAAGGACGAAGGCCATGGGAGGGCTATTGCCAAGTCCAAGAACCCATCCTGGATTGCAGAAGTGAATCGTCGCCTTCCCGGGACGCCAGCCCAGCCCCTCGCAGGTGAGAGGGCTCGCAATATTGTGCGCTGGGCAGCGTGTCTTCGCACAAACATGTTCGCGTGTGAATTTGTGGCAACGTCACGCGTCTGCTTCGGTCGATTGTTCCGAGTAAACGAGCATACATCTCTCTCAGTGATACGTACTGCAGATTGGAGGAACAGATACAAGGATTGCGAAGAGGGATAAAAAGTGTGGTGTACGGCAGTAATCATATCTCCGCATAATAGAGACAGCGAGCCAGGTCTACTACATACTGGACGTAATCACCCCAGCCTAAAAGACGAGTTGATGCGGGTATTCGCCCTTGGAAAGTCCCCAGCTAGCCTGAAGGTACTTTGCAAGATACTCCGTCTTCTTCACCGCAGTAAGAACCACATTGTCAACCTCCCGCTGATCGGCTGCTTTGGATTCAGGGAAAGCTTCCTTCTCCTTGGGCTTGCCATCTGCGAAAAATTCATCCTCTGCTGATCGTGTACGCTTCTTTTCTGACTTGGAAAAGTACGAATCATTGATCTTTGCATCAGTCTGTACCATGCCATCCGAAATTAGCCACACAACTATGAAGAACGCGACCTCATACGCACTTTGAAGTCCCCAAGGTTGATCTTCGTCGAGGTCGCAATAACATACGCCTGGTTAACTCGACGGAGAGGTACGCCATTAATTTTGTAAGGGCCAGTGACAAGTAACAATCCGCTCTCCAGCTGCTTCAAAAACACGACCCGCTTGCCCCGGAACCGACCCGCGAGAAGAATCAACACGGTGCCCGGGGTGATAGACTCTCGCAGCTGCGTGGGTTTGGCAGACTTGCGGGATTTCTTTGGCTGGCGGACGTCCTCAGCGGGGTAGAAACGAGGCGCCTTAGATGTAGGGACGAGGCGGGTTCCGCTCTTCACCGGAACCTCCTTGGTTGGTGCCGCCTCAGGTTTGGCAGGCGCCGTGCCGGTTTTCCTGCCCTTGTAAAGCTGACGCCGTGCATATGCCTGGGATCGCGAGAGGCGGCCGATGCCAGGGACGAGTTCTTTTCGGGCCATCTGTGCGACAAAACAAAGCGAGTCAGTGGATGTGAATAGACGAGAGATGTCAGCAGTCGTGCATCGCAGGTGCTGTCCATCCATCCACCAGCAAAACGACCTTTGAACAGCGCCAGGATCACGAAGATAGCATGGCTTTTCCACACAGAGGCCTATGCTAGGTCGAAGATAAGGAAAGTTTACTCACAATATGGATGTCTTGAGGTCGCTGTCGGGAGTGGTTTCGTGCTTTGGTCGCTTAGAGTTGGGCCTCTATCGGAACGTGCCGAGAGTTTTCCTGAATCGGAAACTTTGGAATGCGATGCACGTGATAACAACGCATTTGAGAGATTGCCGTGATAGCCTGCTCTAAACATAGAATTGGAAATGGCCGCCGTGTTGTGTGTTGCTTGCCAGTGGGGGGGTCAGCCGTCGCTCAGCTCCTTCGCCTAGGAACCCCCATTAAAGCTCACAACTACGGGGAACAGATGACGGTAGAACATACCCATGGCGAGTGAAATATCATGTGGTGCCCTTTCGTCTTCATTAACGACCAAACCAACTATAGATGATCACCTCGTCGTTTTCTTCGACATAGACAATACCCTCTATTCGTCGAGCTCCCAGATCGCACAAGCAATGTGTGTGAGAATCCATGGTCAGTTTTCCGTCGGTATGAGAGTTGAGTTGAACTTTGATATAATTATAGCCTACTTTGTTTCACTTGGTCTCTCCGACGAGGAGGCTTCCGAACTACATTTGCAATATTATACTCAATATGGTCTCGCAGCGCGTGGCCTTCGGCGCCACCATGGCGTAGGTAGTGCTATATGTTGCTTTGCATCCTGCCGCTGCGTTAACTTTGTTTCCCGCAGATCCCTTGGATTTTGACGCGAAATGTGACGCGACGCTCCCGCTCGAAACGATGCTTTCTCCTGATCCACGCACACGGAAGCTGTTAGAGGATATCGATCGTTCTAAATGCCGGGTATGGGCCTTGACGAATGCGTATAAGACGGTGCGTCCGACCCTTCATGATGGAGGTCGGTGTTGTTTGCGGTCTGACAATATATTTGGCAGCATGCAGAACGCGTCTTGCAGATCCTGGATTTACGCGACCAAATCGAAGGCGTTGTATTTTGTGATTATGGGGAGGACACTGAAGATTTCAGCTGTAAGCCGGACCCTGGATTCTACCATAAGGTCGGCTTCTTTATTCTCCGCACTGTACCAGACTAACGACATGGGTTAGGCTATGGACCAGGCAGGAGTGCGGGATCCCACCAAATGCCTCTTCGTTGATGACAGCCTGAGCAATGTCCAAGGCGCGAAGCGTGTTGGCTGGATCCGCTCTGTGCACTTCCGAGAGCATGAGCCAGAGACTGACGAGGCATTGCGTATTGATCACACGGGTAGGGATCAAGCGAAGCTTCCCAGCAAGGATGGGATACCCATAATCAATGACTTACAGCAGCTGAGAGACGTATGGCCGGATATCTTTGTCCAATCGAAGTAGATACGCAGTATACGTACATCAAGTGTTGGAAAGTGTTAGGGGATGTATGAGTACAAAGATGCATTATATTTTGGTACATGTTATGGCCAGAATATTAGAACAATGTTACAGAGACGACTTGTGCTGACTGGGTGGCCTCGAGAATAATGCCGTCAAAGCCCAATAATCCTATCCGAAATTTCATTCGCCGTAGAGGTCCGAAAACAGCGTACTCACTTGTCGTCGAGTTAGGTAAAGTCAACATTTCTTCATCATCTGTGCGGTCATAGAGCATAGATGGGGGCGTTTCACCTGGATTGAGGAAATGGCTGATACGATCGGCCTTAAAGAAATTTCAACTGATCTCAGGTTAATCGGAAGGGAGACAAGATTCATACCCTCTCGTCAAACTTTACCCGTGGTGGCGTGTCTACCGCAAGTTAACCAAATCACGACTATCAGTGGGTGATGACCGAGACACACCATCCTCATCATCCTCAGGTCGGCCTTCGATCTGCCATGGACATCTTTTGTACCGTTGGAAAAGAGGTGTACCCGGCTATACTAAGGATAAGGTAATGAAGGAAATGTAAGGAAGTGGCACTCACGACGTTGGTATGAAGAATAATCTTCTTCACGACGTGTGTGTGGTCAGAGAGAAGGAAGTCAATACCGTGCTGAAAATAGTTGTAAAAATCTGACAGATAAACTGAGACTTAAGGTGGTAAGAAGAGATGAGTGGGTAGCGCACAGGATGGCTCCGGACTTTGGTCTTCGCTAGGGTTGCGCGCATGAATAGCCATACGATCATCTTCCTTATAGAAAGTGCGTAGGGGAGGGCCCAAGTCTGACAACAGATCCTGTGCCGTAGTCACGCCCAAACGAACATGGATGGGCGGAGATGTCGTCGGATAGAAACGAAGGACAACACCATCGTGTACCTAGACGTATTCAATGTCGAACACTTTGCCGAAAAAAGTATTCAACAAACCTTTGCGATGGCCTCTGCGAGCTCACCGTACATAATAGGTGACACAGGGACCTCGCTGAGGGCATCTATTTCTCCACCAGCAGGGTCCACTTGGGTGATTAGGAGACGGATAACTTCCTGGGAACGATCCTCATGTTGCTTGGCTTTGTCTCGAAGACCCTCGTCGTCGAAACAAAAACGTATACCGGGATAGCGTAAGTCCTCGCCGGGATAGGTTGGGCCAAAGGCCAAGTTGACATTGACCCGACGGAGCTCCTTTTCGGGAGATGAGAGTGTATTACCCTTGTACCTGAGCGTAAGCGGAGGGTTAGGATCCCGCAGTCGCCTGACGGCAATAGTGTGGAGACGTTGATGAGTTCCGGAGAAAAGGAGATCGAAATGGGGTCTTATGTGAAGGATTACAGGAGTGGTTGAGGAGTCAGGATCATATTGAACATCGACTTGGGGGAAGGTATGCTTATGGGTCCGCAGGAGATCGAGAACGGTCCATAGAGAGGCGCCTGGGGTGTTAAAGTGTTAAGCGTTTTAGGAGATAAAGATACGCCGGATAGACCTACTGACCTAGTTTGAATATGCCAAGGCCATGGCCAGGACGGATGTCGAGGTCGAGCTCGGAGAAGAGCATGGGGTATGGGTGTTACTAATAGGATGAGTAAACGGGACAACGTGTACGGCAGTTCCCGGAAGTGGCTCCGTTTGATTGGGGATCAGAACTCGGCTCGCTGAGACAACCAGGCGGGTGAGATCGGACCACGCTTAACAAAAATACTTTGTTTCGCTGCCTGCATCTCGTCCTCGCTCTGCTCGGTTTTTCCAATGGGCCCTTCAGTCAGAGTAAAGAGGCGTCATGCTTATGCCTCCATTCAAGACGACGACAGGGTTCAGCCTGAGCACCTAACCGATGACCGACTCGAGAGAGGTCGCCGGGCTCTCTCGGAGGGCGGTGCTACACCAGACCCTTCCCCTCCGCCTCTCCCTTCACTCGACCCCAACCGTCTATCGTCAAACCATCCCTCTGTCCGGAGCAGGGTCAATCGTGTTGTCCGACGCAATTCAATCGGCTTCAGGTCTTTCGCTACCGACCTAGATTCGAACCTGTCCAACTCTCCCCCGCCCACCTTCAGTCGAGCGACCAACATCCTTCCTCCTCGCGAGACGATACTTGAGGGCACTTCTGCGGATGTGGTTGTTCCTCCCGCCCAGCGTAGTCATGCTCAGAGGGTCAGCCGTGTTCGAAGCGCGCTTTCGTCATCTCCCAGTCGCAGCCACGAATCGTTCTCTGATTCGGATTCTGATTATTCTGATGAGGACCGCGTTATGGAGGATGATGAGCGTCATCATGACGATGATGTTGTCGATCACCTTGATGTCATTGGTCTGCCCATTGCATATATCCTACAGTCTTTCAGATCAGTAACACTTCGTATTACAGACCCCCAGGTTGCTACCGTTGCAACACTTACCAATGCGGCGAATGCTATTCTTCTGTAAACATTTCTCATTCTACCCTGGTTCAGTGCCCCCACTGATATTCTTCCCACCTCAGCCCGCCTATCTCTTTCTATTCCCGCAAGCCAGTTGTCGTCCTTCCGCGTACCGGGCGGGAGTCAGATATCGAAGGCGCTTCAGTTCAAACTGCTAGCACAGACGAGCTTGACCGGCATGTCCAAGACGTCCTTAAGCGCAAAAATAAATTCGGGCGCGTAATGAAAGGCGTGTGGGCCTTCCTGAAAACTCGTGAGTGTGGCGTGCATCTGATTTGATCCATTCTGATCCGATCCTTCTTAATAAGCTTTGGGCGTCAGTAGTCCTCTGTATGGCTGTACCTCTCAAAGCTCACAGTTTGCATTCGCTTCACAGGTTCTCTTCGGTCTCTATGGGTTCTTCGTCGGTAAAGTGACTCTGCGCAGCGTTGCTTTTGACTTGCTCACATGTCACATTTAGTGTTTTGGGGCTCTGCACTTGTTCTCTTCCTGGCCAAATGGATCAATCTACATAACCAGAACACTCAAGATTTCTGGTCGGAAATCTGTCAGCAGATTTTGAACGGTGTGTTTCGCTATCGTTCTCGGGTTATCTTATATCCTCACCCCAACATAATAGGCCTGTTCTGTCTCACTGGGATTGGCCTCATCCCGTGGCGTCTTGTCGACACGTATCGTTCGTACCCGCTTCACTGGCTCTTATCCTTTTTTTGCTCATCGAATCACAGGGATATTGACAATTTGGTATTACAAACGTCTGAGTCGAAAACTCCGCAGAAAAGCGGGGCTTCCTGAACTATACGATAATGATGACCTACCGGATCCCGAATACGATCCGAACTTCGTGCGTGTTCTGACTGATGAACAACAGTCTGAGTTGCATCATCGTGAGGCCTTTTTCATTCTTTGGCGTTGTAGTTATCTCACTTTCCTTCAATCCTCAGAACAAAAGAAGTTTATGAGGTCTCAAACATGGTATCGTCCCCATGGGACAGAAACACATAGGGTAAATTCATTTTACACCTGAAATCAGATTTACTTCTCTGACATAGTTTCTTAGGCGTTCCCAATAACGTTTGTCTCACAGTTTATAACAGAGCGCCGCTCATTTTCTTTTGTCCAGCACTGCACTGTGGATCTGCATACTGAATGACGGAAACTCCGTTTTCCAGGTCAGACACAATCAATCGAGTTTCTCGTGCCGATGCTCACGGATCACACAGTGTGCGCTTGCCGCCTGTATGTGGTCTATGGACCGCTTCCAACGCCCAGCATGGACGACCAGTTTGTTCCTACCGTTGGCCTTTATCTGCGGTATCCTTTCTGGTGTCTTCATCTGGCGCGGTGGCAAGAAAACAAAACGCACCGGACGCGTCGAAGAGCGCCTGCGCCGCGCGCTCGAGATGGATGAGTTGGAGCATCCCAACCACCCCGACGGCGTAGTGGCGAGGTTGCAGGAGGCTATCACCCGCCACAGCGGAGGAAGCAAGGAAGGAGGATCTGTCAGGAGTCCCAATTCACAGGACGAAAAAGGTGTCGATCACTATCGTGGAACCGCGAACAGGACTGGCAATCGCTATGATTCTATGGGCTCACCAGTCCTCTCGCCCACCATTAGGATCGAAGAAGAGATGGTCGTTCCCCTTCATAGTTGATCTTACGATTTTTGACTGCACCGACAATTGAAGTGAATGAAATCAACTGACGCCCTTTTCACGTTACTCCCATCCCTTCTCTTAGAGGATGGTTCATGTTGTGGTCTCCGTTTTCTTAACCCCCCCTTTTTTTTTTTGGCACGGATGGGTGTTGACATGGCCCCCCCATTCGATATCTTTGTATGATCATGATATAAATGCGCTAATACAGATTTATTTGATGGATAGCTTGACTAGTTGGATTGTTGAAATCCGTACAGATGAATGTACACGGTTGATGCTGTCTGATAATTCCTCACATCTCTTTCCTCGTTTTCCGCTTCCCGTAGCACACCGGAAGACTGCATGAATGTCCCACTACAACCCTACCAACCTACAGCAGAGCAGAATTGAAGCATGCTGACGCTATCGCCGGTGGCATGTATACCACCAATTGGATGCTGTTGAAGCGTAGGGAGACCATTGTTCACGCGTACTGTTGACGTGCCCAGCGTGCTGCGGAGACGAGGTTTTTCAGGGACGCCTCCGTCTCCTTCCAGCCACGGGTCTTGAGTCCACAATCCTAAAAGAAAGACGTCAATCAAATGTACAGTGGCCTGATGAGTAATAACGCACGGGGTTGACGAAAAGGAGGGAGTCCGGAAGGATCTCGAGCATCGCCTTCAGACGATCCCGGATCTCCTGATCGCCCGGAACACGCGGAGAATGGATGTCGTATACGCCAGGCCCAATGTTATTCGAATACCCGTAGTGCTTGAACGTAGTAATCAACTTCATGTCGCTCTTCGAGGCTTCAATAGAGATGACATCCGCATCCAATCGTTGAATCGATGGGAAGATGTCATCGAAGTCGGAGTAGCAGAAGTGTGAGTGAGTTTGCAAAGCATCGCTCACACCCGCAGTAGCCAACTTGAACGAATCGACAGCCCATCGGAGGTAGTCGTCCCAATCTACTCGTCGGAGCGGTAAACCTTCACGGATGGCTGGTTCGTCCACCTGGACGGCTTTAATTCCTGCCTTTTCGAGATCAATGACCTCATCACGGAGCGCTAGTGCGAGTTGCTTCGACTGTAGCTCACGCGAAACGTCCGCGCGAGGGAAAGACCAATTGAGAATCGTGACAGGGCCGGTGAGCATACCCTTCATAGGGTATTTCGTTACACTCTGGGCGTAGCTGCTCCACTTAACAGTCATCGGGCCGGAGCGCGAGACATCCGACACGACGATGGGTGGGCGAACATAGCGAGATCCGTAACTCTGTACCCATCCATTCTGCGTGAAGACAAAACCATTGAGCTGCTCGCCAAAGTATTGAACCATGTCATTGCGCTCTGGTTCTCCATGAACGAGAAGATCAAGGCCGACCGTTTCCTGGAAGCGGACGACACTCTCTATCTCCTTCTTGAGGAATTCGTCGTACTGGGCCTGCGTGATTTCACCCTTGGTGAACTTGGCACGAGCAGCGCGGATTTCCTTGGTCTGTGGGAATGAACCGATGGTAGTAGTAGGGAACTTGGGAAGATTGAATTTTTTGCTCTGGACCTCCTTGCGAACAGCGAAAGGACTTTGGCGCTCAAGCATATTGGGGGTAATTGCGGCGACCCGCTTACGAACAGCATCATCAGACGTATGCTCGAATTCACGGCGCCTTGCAATGGACTCTTCATTGGCCTTGACTGCCGAGGAGATCGCAGCATCTTGCGAGCCAGACAGGACCTTGGCAAGGACCGACACTTCATGAGCTTTCTCGCGGGCAAATGAGAACCAGTCCTTCTGTTGCGCGGTAAGCTTCTTTTCATTTGCAAGAGTGACGGGAATATGGAGTAGTGATGAGGAGGTAGACACGATGACGCGGTCCTGCCCTAGAGCATCAACGGCCTTCTGGCCAAGTTTGATTGCGGCCTGGAAATCTGTCTTCCAAACATTACGGCCAGACACGAGACCCAGTGACAGGACAATGCTGGTCTGCTTTACGGCGGCGATAACCTCGTCAAGTTGGCCCGGTGCACGGTCGAGGTCGATATGCAAGCCAGCAACCGGAAGTTTGGCCACAAAATTAAGGTTAGAGTCGAGGCGTCCGAAGTAAGTGGTGAGAAGAATTTTGGGCGCGACAGGGGAAAGCTCTGCATATGCAGTGGTGTACTCCTTCTCGTAATTTGCCGCCTTATCAAGCACCAAAATGGGCTCATCAACTTGAACCCATTCTGCACCGGCTGTCTTCAAGTCCGCGAGTAGTTGTTTGTAAACAGGGAGAAGGTTGGATAAAAGAGAAAGTGGTTGGAAATCAGGTTTAGCATCCTTGGATGCCTTGCCAAGGGCAAGGAAGGAGACGGGACCAAGAACTACGGGCCGAGTCTCAATGCCGAGAGATTGGGCCTCCTTGTATTCCTCGATAGCTTTGTTGAAGTTGAGCTTGAAATCAGTTTCCTCAGACAACTCGGGCACGACGAAATGATAGTTTGAATCAAACCTAGAAAGTGGAGGTGTAAACGTAAAACACCTCTAGACAAAGCTATGGACCTACCATTTCTTCATTTCACAGGCGGGGACGTCGACGCCGCCAGCCTGACGCCCTCGACCCATGGCGAAATAGACGTCAAGGGGCGTCAAACCCTGGCCAACATAACGCTTGGGAATGACGTTGAAGGCAGCCGAATGATCGAGCACATGGTCATAGAGTGAAAACTCCCCGCTAAGGTGATTGATTAGATATGGCATCGGAACGTGACTAAGAAACGAAATAACCTTGGGACATAGTCGACACCTTTAGACTTCAATGAAGTCCAGTTACTCTTCTTAACGTCAGCTGCAACCTGAGTGAGCTGGTCGGCAGTGATCGTGCCAGCCCAGTAAGCCTCGACAGCTTTTTTTACTTCGCGATTAGCCCCTGTCAAAAAAAGGCTTTAGATCAGAATACCTTGACTCTGGGTGGAAGGAGATCCGCACCAATACGGGGAAAGCCCATAACAGCGGACGCAACCATGGTTAAGGGATGAAGAAGGCAGGGAGGGAAAAAAAAGGGTGCGAGTTTTGACAACCCGTTCGAAATAAATAAATAAACTTGGACAAGCGCACGGGACTTGCCGTACTCACGAGCGTAACCGACGATCACTCACAATCGCACAATCACGTATGTCATGACGTACAGGAAAGCACAGCGTGTGCGAGGCGTTCACAGGCAGGACGTGTAAACGACGGCCGAGAGCGTTCTATGATCACCTTGTCTCTGTCATTGAATTTGGTCACGGTCACTTCGGTTGAAGAGTCCCGCCGCGGTCCAGCCTGGGGTGGCACATGGGCTGCGGCCAGGTGATAGCGATCGTCTTCAATGGCCCGAGAGCGTGTCATCTTTTTCCCACATTACCATGTCGGATAATATATCCTTCGTGCTACAGAGCGTCGGCCAAGTCTCGTTCGAGCCTCGTCCCATTCCAGAAAGTGTGTCAATTTCCTTTTATGTCGTGTTATGAAGGCGTTTTTAATCTATTCACTAACAGTTGATGAAAATGAGGTCCTAATCGAAGTGAAAAAAACAGGTAGGCCATGCTTGCGATTTTCGTTGCAGCAGATGGGTTGATGTACTCCCCATCAGGTATTTGTGGATCCGATGTACGGTGATATTCAGCTCCGTCGTTGATTATCTGCTCACGGGATGTCATATGTAAAGGTGCACTATCTCGTGCATGGTCGCATTGGAGACTTTGCCGTGGAGTCGCCCATGGTGCGGTCGATGACCCAATCCTGATACTCCTTCTAATGTCAAAGTCAAGGTTCTCGGACATGAATCATCTGGCGTGGTCTCTAAGGGTGAATCTTGCCCTCTCATTTACTTCCATATCTAACCAAGGAATAATGGTCCGCTTAAAGTCGGCAGCGGAGTGCGTAGTGTCAAACCTGGTGATCGTGTAGCTATGGAGCCAGGTGTAACCTGCCGCAGATGTGAGGCTTGCAGAACCGGCCGATACCAAGTATGTAATGTGAACACGTACTCTCCACGCACACTCACCCACAGCCTAACCAGCTCTGCCCCAACATAGTATTTGCGGCCACACCTCCTTACGACGGTACACTGGCTAGATATTATCGTTTGCCTGAAGACCTTGTGTACGTCCTTCCCGAGAATCTTTCTCTGGAAGACGGCGCTATGGTACGGTGAATTAACTGTTTTCTTTACCATGCTGAAGCATCGTCAGATGGAACCTCTTTCAGTTGGCGTCCACTCGGTCTTCACGCAAGCCAAATTACAATTCGCTCAATCAATCGTGGTGTTTGGTTGTGGTCCTGTCGGCCTTCTCTGCATGGCCGTGGCGAAGGCCATCGGTGCATCGAGAATTATCGCAGTTGACATCGTGCAAAGTCGTCTTGACTTTGCAAAGACGTATGTTGCGACGGACATTTTTCGGCCACCACCATTTCAAGAAGGCGAATCCAAGATAGCATACTCCCAGAGATCTGCAGGTCTCCTGAGGGCCACTCTGGGCGTGGAAGATCGGGGTAGCAAGGCTATCGACGTTGTAATAGACGCTAGCGGCGCCGAGGTATCTATACAAACTGGGATCCTCATTGCCAAGGTTGGCGGGACGTTCGTGCAGGCAAGTCTCAGTTTATGCAAATGGATGTCTTCCTCACCCGATCACAGGTCGGTATGGGCCAGGCAGAAGTCATCGTGCCCGTTACTACTTTGCTCGCAAAGGAACTAGTCTTCAAAGGCTCCTTCCGCTATGGCGTATGTAGTACCCGTACATATGTCCTACTCCGACTGACATTCCAATAGCCTGGAGACTATCAACTTGCGCTTGCTCTCATTAGTCAGCAGAAAGTGGACTTGAAGCCTCTTGTGACCCACCGGTAAAATCCTTTTCGTGTCTTGTTACCTCGGATATCTCGAACCTGACTATGATCTAGTTTCAGATTCGAGGACGCCGCCACTGCGTTCGACATAACGAGGAAAGGAAGGTCGGAGGACGGCAAAGATCTCATCAAGGCGATCATCTCCGGTCCCGGAGTATCGGTCGATGATATTTGAACAGGAGTAAGGAGCAAAGAGGTCTTGTTTGGTCGGATGTGGTGAATTTCTCATCCTAACACTTGCGCCTGTATGTGTATATGTCTTTTTGATGACCGAGGCCCACTCTGGTGTGAAACAGTGAAACGTAATATGTTTGGCCTACATACATTAATTTAATATTATCGACTTGTACTGGCGCTACAGGCACGTGGTTTTGTGAAAAACAGCCCGTTGCGGAGCGTGGCGGACTCTTACACCGAGTAAGTAGCTGCGTATATTTCCTGGAATTGAGTTTTACTTAACCTTCCGTTCTTCGGATCAACCTGAAGCCGTTTCCTTGTTGCTCACCATTGCCTTGTTCTCATATTTTGCTGGGAAACATCCGAAACTCGCATCTGCTTTGAACATCCGTTTCTGCAACTGCGGCCGAATATCTATCTTCCACGTACTCTGTAATGCCTTTCCTCCCACGAAACCGCTACTATCTTCGCGTCGCGTCTTCGTCGATCCTACCGCTCTATGTGGGATCTCTTTCGTATCATGTTCATTACTGTAATATCTGAGAGAGCACACAAAATCTGCAGGTCTATCTCGACAATCAGCATGTTGACTGGATGTCGGATCGGGTACTCCGTCAAGTAGTCGCCGATCTCAGGCCAAAGTAATGAGATGCTGTCTGTCTCGTGTCACTGCCTAGAACTAATGTCTTTATAGGATCGTCGCGAAGTTAAGAGCGGAATCCGGTGCATATCTAGGACCGGGGCCCGCACCGGCGAACGCGAAGAAAGGCACTGTAGATGTTCATCGAGGAGGTATGTACCAGCCATCAACACATTTCATTTCTTCACAGACCTATCAAAGACACGTACCAATTTGCATACTTTCTGCGTGAAACGGAGCCTCATTCGGTCTTAATAAAGGTGCGATTCGCATGCAAAGGTTGAAGCTAGTATCTCATCGCTTCCGCACAGACGAGAAATTTCGTGCTTGACACGGAACCTCCCCCACCAAAAACGGTATCCAGTGGTCCCGCCGAACAACCAACGGGAAAGCGAAAAACGAGTTCTTCTAGAAAGGAGGGACACAAGACTAGGACTTCCCGGACAAAAAGCCGTAAATCTCGAGGGCACAGACAAATAGGAGGAAACGGTGACGACGAAGAGGATTACCGTGCTAGCGATTCAGAACTATCAGATGACGATGACATACGAGCGGACGAAGACGAAGAATTCGAGACGACAGAAGACTTGAACATGAGTACGACAAAAGGAATGCAGGAGGCTATTGATGAAGTCACGGAAATTGACGTGGAGGCAGATGAACATAGCCTTTCTCAAACCAAGTCACCGCATTTCGAAGACACAGGAGCCCCCATCGAAGTGGATGACGACGACGAACCCAAACCAAAGCTCGCTCTTGAACTGAAGTATCAAGCATTCTCAAATTTCGATCGTTGCGTCTGTGTTGTCGTCGAACCTTGGCCACCACAGCGCTCCGGCTCTCGCGCTCCATCGCTCACCCCCTCCACTGTAACTAGATCATCCACTGTACCACCTACCACCTCCGAGTTTAGCACGAACCGTGGTCAGCGGGCCAAAACACCATTATTCCTTCCGGACGTCGATGACGAGCCCACAATTCTTACCAGCGGTCACGCACATTTGCGTACTTTGCCACCAGTACCACTATTTGACGATCTTCCAATAGCTCATGACACAGACGATGCGGATGATTGGGATGACAACGCTGAATTGATGCAATTCAGTCAGATGCTAAATACTGCAGGAAGAGTAGGTGGGGCAGATGCGGAGGAAGAGGACGAGTTTGACGGAACGGCACTCTTTGCGGATGCAGACGAAGCTAAGGAGTTGTGAAGGGGATATTGATTATCTATACTTTTGTACTCTTCTATAAAACAAGTATTCTTCGCGCCCTACGCACGTCCCATCTCCGTCAAGATCTCCAATTCTCTCACAGGACTAACCGCCCGAAATCCTGCAGAGGTCATTTCGAATTGGCCGTGCCCACCGGATATGGCCCGTAGACGCGTAGAATAGTCCAGCATTTGGCTTAATGGAGCAACACCATATACTGGGCGTTTGAGTTGGATGGAATGGCTTTCACCGGCCACTGAGGACATGGAAGATGGAGAGATCCATTTGGGTGGGATATAGACGCCTTCTTGGCTGTAGGGAATAGAGGTCTCTTCGTCTAGTTGTACACTTGACTCGGCGAGATCGACAATTTCTCCACCGTGTTCAACAAGATCTCTCATGACTGGCCCGAGGACATCAGAACCCACGAAAACCCGAACCCGGATGTAAGGTTCCATTATCGGTCCTCTACCGCGATTTTTGACGAAATCTCGGAGGATGATGGCGCTAGCACTGCCTAGGATGGAAGGAGGTGTATCTGGTGGGTGATTGAATGCCGTTACTTGGATATGACTTCGTGACAATGGAAAAGACGTGTGAGGAGAACTAGACAGCGTGCTGGCAATACCGCGCGAGATGTGGGTCCAAGGATCCTGTTCGTCATGAAACACACTAGGGTGGTGGAGGGGTTTGCCGTCATCTCGTAGAACAACGTTATCATCCCAGGCACCGTCGCCAGCCTCGTTGTCAAGTAATGGTCTAAGAGAAAACGAGACAGAGGCTGTCACATTCTTCCCACCCACACTTGTGGTCCAATCAACCATTGACGGGAGAGATTCGTCAGGTCCAATGCTCTCTCGATAGGCGACTCGCCGCCGCCCAAATTCGCATTTTGCCCCCCATTCGTCTTTGAGTCGGCCCTCGACTATTTCAAGGTGAAGCGCGCCGAGGCCGTGCACTAGCAACTGCCCTTCGTGGGTTTCCATTCGTATCGAGGGATCCGTGCGTATCAGAGCATTCAAAGCTTCTTCGACGGGCTCGAGGTCTGCATGGGACCGTGGAATAACTGAGGCAGACATCGTTGTGGGAGGAGGAGTGATGCCGGGAAACGGAGAGTCCTTAGATCGGCCGTGCGTCGAGATCAGGGTATCACCTGTATGGGTATGCTTGAGGCCAAGAATTACACCTACAGACCCAAATGGTAATTCCTCCACTTCTTCGGCTTCTGATGCATATAATAGCAACAACTTAGACACCCTTTCCTTGACTCCTCGGGAGCTGTTGAAGAGAACACTTTGACGGGTTAGTGTACCTGACCAGAAAGTCAATCGTTTGTCGCGAGGATCTCATCTAACGAGGCTCACCTGAATACACCCTTACAAAAGTCATCCAACCACGTCTTTTATCCCATGAAACTTTCCAGGCCAGAAGCCGGACCGTGTTCTTAGAAGGGTCAGCTATAGATGGTACATCCAGTGGTGAAGCTAGTAATTCTCCGGCATAGTCCATAACAATCTCGGTCCCGATGTGCTTCATTGCTGAGCCACATAGCACAGGCAGGATGTCAGACTTTAAGGTCGCGGAGCGGAGGAGTGGTAAGATGGTAGACGCAGAGACGCTCAAATAAGCTGAAGGGTGTGTTGGCAGTTCGAGTAGATGTTCCATGAATTCATTTGAGAACATTGCCAGGCATTCCAGAAGCGCCGTGCGCGCAGGGGCAAGATGAGGGATGAGGGGATGAGTTGGGGGTAAAAGCTGAGACTCGTTTATTTCCTCCACGCTGGTCGGTAAAGGGTGTCTCGATATTGACCCATCCGACGACCATCGCCAGAGTTCCCATTTTACTAGATCAATTATACCTTGGATACCAGGCTCGCCTCTAGAATAATCTTGAGGATCAAAGGATGCTATAGGGAGGGTAAGCGCTACTGGCATTGGGTGTATGCGATGTGCCAACGTAGAGAGAATCGAGGAATGAAACGAGGCGCCTGGTCGGTCAAGCTTGTTTAGGACAAGAATTCGGCTGGGTACTCCATACCTTGGACATGCAAAGTTAGGATGTGTGAAGTATGCGAAAGGATGGCTTACCTGCTTACCTGTCCAACTGTTGCCAGACACCTTTCGTTTGTGCCTCCACTCCTTCTACAGAGTCTATAAGCACTACCGCACCGTCGACGACTCGGCTCGCGCTCTCAACCTCCATCCCAAAGTCGGCATGTCCAGGAGTATCGATGAGATTGAACGCCCAGTCCTTCCACTTGACTGGAATACTTGCTGATTGAATTGTTATCCCCCGCTCGCGTTCCGCGGGAAGAAAGTCGGTAGTTGTACTTCCGGTGTCAACAGATCCGGGGGTAGATATAAACGATGACTTGAGGAGGATAGACTCTGTGAGAGTTGTTTTTCCGGAGTCTGTAGCAAACGAATCAGTGCCACCAAGGCGTGAGGATAGAGGTTTGCTCACCGATGTGTGCACATATAGCTAAGTTACGGAGTTTCGAGGGATGTGCGCGGCTACGTGAGAAGAACCTGACAGGGATCCGTAAGGTGCTTCTCGCAGCAAGGAATGCCACATAGCGGGCAACGGAGGGTCGCCACTTGCACGAGTGCATCCACCAACAGACCGTCCTCTATTGTGTCGCGGTCGGTGAGTGCGCCACTCGGCCAAAATGCGGCCCGGCGCCTCGTTCAAGTTCGGTCTTGTCCTTCACTGCCGCGCCTAATAAATATGTACTGCCTCACCTTTATTGTTCACCATCTCACCACCCAACATGTCCGAGACTCATGTGGATGCCCCAGCGTACTCGGACTCCTTTGAGCGACGACTTCGCGAAAGAGAGCTCCTCAGTCGCAATCCACTCGAGACAATACCGGATACTGCCAACGTACAACCTCATGGAACAATCCCGAATACACCTCTAGCAGTTTCAACGATATCGTTCATCTTAGGATCCATTTTCGCGCTTGGAGCTTCGGTATTTCTGAGTCGTGGTTTGCACGATATCTGGTTCGCTACCTATCAACTTGGCTTCTTCGTGGCGTCGTGGTCAGCTTTCCATTGGGGAGAGTTTGCCGTAACGGCTGGTTGGAATCGACAGAAAGTCAGCGTTGACTGTATGTACCTTTATCACTGTCTTCTTGATCAAAGAGCCTAAGTGTTGGCAGCATTTCTCCTCAATAATGGTCAGGTCTATCACATGGCCAACAGCCTCGCGCTAATGGAGTATCTCCTCACCCTCTACTTCCGACCTTCTTTCAAGTCGTTCCCGTACATATCTTCCATTGGTAAGTCCTATGGTCCTTTCTCAAAGTTTTCCGTGTCATGTATGTGATTTTGCAGGCATTATTGCAGTATTCCTTGGACAGTTCCTGCGATCCGCAGCCATGATCAAGGCCGCCTCTAACTTCTCACATTCGGTGGCCTTCCGAAAGCATACGGGACACCAACTGGTAACGGATGGTGTTTACGCGTCAGTAACCTCTTACCCGTTTTCATTCCATTTTTAATACGACATGTAGATGGTCGAGACACCCGTCCTATACTGGCTTCTTTTATTGGGCGTTAGGGACGCAGCTGGTTCTGCAAAATCCTTTCTCTTTCTTTGTTTACCTGGTGCTACTAATGCGATTCTTTTCCTCCCGAATCAGAGGTGAGCCACGTCTCCTACATTGGCTATTGCTTGCTTAAAGTCATTGTAGCGGAGGAACGTGCTTTGATCACTTTCTTTGGCGATGCTTACATCTCGTATCGAAAGCGAGTGGGGACTGGAATACCTTTTATACCGTAGGATGTCTGTATCGCACATTACTCACAATTGGAATTATCCATACAAGCTCGGACATGTCATGAGAGAAGAAAAATATGCAGGATAACTGGCATGCGGGTTTTCGATGTATACGACACGAATCTACGTCTGAAGTCAAATCAGTCCTGGACTATCGTGGTCTTCTCAGAAACGTATATCCCGTCTAAGAACTTGCGGATGTCTTTCTTCCGTACTCGGCATATGCCCTGGATGGATGCGGCTGGAAATACCTCAGGACCAACATCACACCCTGGTAACCTTCGAACGCACCTGATTGTGACACATTCTCGATATCATTGCCCTCGAGGACTAACTCGTCTTTTTGCGCCTTGCTTTCTGCTATTGTTACACCATCCAGCATGTCTACATGTCGCACAGTCTGGAAAATATGTCAAACAGTGAGTAAAAACAGTGACAAAATGGAACCGAACGTCATACCTTCTCCCCCAAGAAATTCCTAATTTCAAGTTTATGACCACTTTCCTGGATGATGCAGTTGATAGGGAAGTGCGCATAGACTGCACGCATTTTATACAGGAAGCCCTGTCCGACAAAGTGAGATCATCGCAATGCCGCACAGAAACTGGCCCGAACCTTTGTCACGCCTGTGATCATGTTGGTGATGAGTGATTTGATTGTCCGAAGACAAGCAACATGTTTCCGGTTGCCCTGCCAAACTGCGAGCGTGACCTTGTTGGTGGCCTTGCCCTTGATCAGACGGATGTCCATATTCACATGGCGAACATTCTTCGTAAGAGTGCCCCGTGGCCCAGTGACCACGATCACTCGCGACTTGATGGAGACTGTTACACCATCAGGGATCTCCAGCTCTTCGGTTTGGAGAATATCACGCATCTATCGAGAGAAGACGTTAGCGATGTCGGTGGTATCAAGTTTATGAGCGATGCATCCATCGAATGGCGACCATAGCACCTCCGTAATCTCAGAACAATAGACATATACAGGGCCATGTGCGGATCTTGAGAAGACAATGAGACACCCACCTTGAGGAAAACGAGTCTTGGAGTTGTCCACAACGACGGCAAGGCTTTCTGGTCGTCAGTTGACTGCCTGTGGCACGAATTGGGTTCGCTTGTCGGAGTTTGAACTGGGTTTGATTCAACAATACTTCGGACGCCACGATTCCTGACTCGCTTCTTTCCAACCACCATCATCATCATCAATCATCGCAGGAGGTGTCGTGAGCTGTGCGTTGCTGCCAGACAGAACAACTCGATTTTGCGCGGCGTTTCGTAAACCTTCCAACAGCGTTCCTCACATTGCCCTTTGCAATCCATACGTAAGGTCATCTACCCAGGCGTTCG
Source organism: Russula virescens (assembly GCA_003316435.1). NCBI lineage: Eukaryota > Fungi > Basidiomycota > Agaricomycetes > Russulales > Russulaceae > Russula > Russula virescens. The sequence continues at coordinate 111,424 of QFEY01000184.1, forward strand.
CTCGAGCGTTTGAGTTATTTCCGCAAGATGTCGATATATCCTCAGCAGCAGGCTTATAGTCAGCCTCCATTTCCGCATGCTTACCCTCCCCAACCGCCTTCATATGCATTACCATCATCCACCATATATCCGATTGATCCCGGATCTTTTCGTAGCGATTATACAGCGAGGCTAGCAGGGCTGACAGACAACTCACGGTTGATAATCCAAGGATTATCAATGTATGCACATGACTTCTCTAGATGGGGAGATGTCGTTACGCAGTGCATTGAGGCTCACATACGCAGGGTGAGTGATTTGCTGTCATCTGCCGTTTTACTCCTTCCAGGAGTGCATTCGTCCATGTGATGGGTTAGATGGAGTGGCCATCTCGAAAAAAATATTTTGTTGCTTGTCCTATTGTATTCGTAGTCGCATTACAAACGATGAGCGTACAGAAAAAAAAGAAATGTTTCGACTCTTCGTCGCTCTCCGCCGCAGCATGCGACGAGTGGGCGACCCACCCGTGGTCTCCTTGACGCCGGTTGCTGACTCATACCCCTTTTCCTTTTTAGGTTCCTCCGGAGATAAAGCTTCCGGCGTTTTACCTCATTGATGCGTTATCGAAAAATGTCTTCGACCCTTATGCTCGTCTCTTTGCATCCATCGTGGTTCCTCTGTTTCTGGAAACTTATCAGCAGGTTGATCAGCAAACCCGTGGCAAGATGGAAGAGATGCTTCTGACATGGCGAACTGGTGCCCCCAACGGGCGAGAACTGTTTGGGGTGGGTCCTCAAGTCGCAATAGAACGAGGGATATGGCCATCGAATCCAACACATGGTGTAAGAACTTTACTTCCCTTTCCATACGTTCAATGACCGTATGAGCCGTAGTCATCCCATTCTGCCAATGCGTTTGTCTCGAAATCTCAAGTCCTTAGTGAACTCGAGTTCACTCTCCGCCAGAAAGAACGGAATCTTCAAAGTAACCCTTACGACACCGTCGCACAAAATCATATCAGTATTCTGTCACAGGTTCGTCTAGAAACAAAGTCCTTGCTTATTTTTCCTCACGATCTCTCAGCTACGCAAACTCGTCGAAGCAGGTGTGTCTCAGGATGAGCTAGGCCAGATCCTCAATCAATTACGCGCACTTGTCCGACCATCCCCGCCGAATACAGCACCTCCACCTGCTGTCCCTCCTTCCAAGTTTACCTCTGCATTGCCATATCCGCCCTCATTTACATACCAGCAGAATGTCGTACCGGCTGGTGCCCCATTACCTCCTACTCAGTATCCACAGCCCCATGTTCCGACATATCCAAGTTCTGCACACCAACTCCAGACTTTAGACATTTCTAGGCCTGCTTCAATAAATCCTGTTGTTGCGAGCGCAGCACCCTCCGCTATCCCTAATATTTCTGGTCTATTTGAAGCCCTTGTTAAGGCTGGGGTAGTGTCTGCTACTTCGACACCCACCGGCGCCGGTGCTACAGCCCACGTACCGGATGACATTCAAAGTCAGGTCCGTGATAGCCTGGGGCCGAGTGAATCTAAGGTGGAGGATGCGCGTACTTATAAGGAGGCAATCTTAGCGGAGGATGTCAAATTCTCAAGTGCAGATATCAGCAAGTACGGTGCTCATCTCTTTTGTGCATGACATTTGGCTTAAGTATTCTACAGACATCGCCCGAACATTGTACATTTTCTCTACGATCGCATGCCGGTACAGTGTAAACAGTGTGGTCTCCGATTCTCCAACACATCACAAGGCAAGAAGGCTATGCAAGAGCACCTTGACATGCATTTCCGGCAGAATCGTAAGGCTTCGCAGAGTGTAGGTCGTGGCTATAGCCGTAGTTGGTTCCTTGGTGCGGAGGTGAGTATCACAAGATTGACGATATCGTACGATTTGGGTCTGACAGGGTCTCATGCAGGACTGGATTCGTGATTTGCCATACAGTAGCGGTGACAAAGACGCGGGTCTCACATCACGTTTATCAAATGCCAAGGCGATTGCGAGTGCAGAGAGTGCCAAGCGTGATGCTGAACTTTGCGCACGATTTGTTGTTGTACCACCGGGCGATGAGGCAAAACATGTCACATGTCCGATCTGTAAGGAGGTATTTAAGTCTGAATTCAATGAGGAAGACGAGGAGTGGATATGGAAAAACGCACTTAAGATTGATGATAAGGTACGTTTCGTCCGAGAAATGGTTTGAACATAGTCATTGACGCCGCTTTGACAGATCTATCATGCAACATGTCATGCGGAGGCCCTAGCTACAAGTGGTTCACTCACTGCCCGTCTGCGTCAGGGGTTCGCAAATAGCCGCTCGGGGACGCCTGATGTACCATCATTGCGCGCTACACCTCCGCGATTAGCATCTCCGAACTCGAAGGCTGGTATCAAGCGTAAGGTTGAAGCTGACAACGCGGACGGTCGACCTGATGGCTCACCGCCGCTGAAGAAAGTGATATTGGCTTCCGCGTGATTCTCCTGCATTGGTTCTACATTTTGTTCTTATTCGTCATTATCTGGCACATGTATACTGCACGCAATACCATATAGTCATTTATACGCTTGCAATCTTGGCTGATGAAAGAATACTGAGTGCTTTATGGTGGCGGAATGGGCAACGAACGTGTGAACAACGTCCTCAGACACGCGGCAAACATGTTAACTTCTGAGCGCTGAGCAAGTCTGATGCGTATAACTTACTGTACCAGTACTAGTATGGAATAACTGATTATCTCAGCGTTGCCACTGGCCGATCTCGCCAATGAACTTCTCCATCCAACAGCATCAGGTCCCCAGGGGAGGACACGTCGTGTCTAGGGGTAAGGCTCTGTATCATGTTCGTACTACTAAAGAGTGATCGTGTTCTCCATCTAGACGCAGACGACTTGAAAGATGCCACCCTCCGCCGTATCGACCAGGTCATTAATGAGGATGTCGACATGCAGGTAAGTTGCTCGTCCCGAACACGATATCGCTAACGCAAGAATTGTGTAGTCACAGTCCTGGGCAGTAGAGGAGATTTTCCTTCTGGTCGTGGATACAAACGTGCTTCTTCACCAGCTCGACGCGCTGCAGCAGTTTGTCATCGACATCGCGCATCACCTACCGTTCACTTTACAAATCATCATACCAGGGATCGTCATCAGTGAGCTCGACAGGTGCGTATATTTTGCTATTATATCGATAGTGAATGTACCGTACCACTAGTAAGGGATTTCGGACAGACAGAAAACGCGGGATGATAAAGTAGCATGGGCGGCGCGTTTGGCCTCTACGTGGTTGCTCGAGAAAGTGAAAGAGCGGCGCTTCGTAAAAGGGCAGACACACGAGGAAACGTGCAAGACATCAGGAAAATGGAACGCGCAAAACGCCAGGGGATCCAAAGTAAAGTGTCCCCCTACTTGTCGCATGAGTAAGGCGCAGTCAACTGATCGACATCATCGACAGGAGGGAGGGTCGGAGTTCAACGACGACCTAATTTTAGATTGCTGCCAGTATTTCGCGAGACACCCGCAGCACGGCGGAGTTATTAGGCATGTGGCGCTTTGCAGTGGTGACAAGAATCTATGTGTCAAAGCAGAAAGCGCAGGTGGGGTACCTCTTGTTACTTACCTGTGGGGTGGTACTTACACTTGAGCGGGGAACGATAGGGATTAGGACGCTCAGTCCAACGAGCAGTTGGACGAGCCGTGTAATCGTCACGGCGCTCTTTGCTGGCGCGCCGATGGTGCGCTTGAGTGATTTTGATGCGCAGACGTCCAAGGCACAACGGCGAACACTTCGGGTGGATTCTAACAGCAAGGCGAACAAAACCGCGGTGCTCGCGAGAGCAGATGCGATGGAAGTGGACGAAGAGCCAACGAGACCGAGCCATCCGTTAGATGTGCTCCATCTCGAAGTTGTGGAACACTTTTCACATTTGTTATTGGGAGTCGTCGATCGGGTGGGAGGACCCGAGGTGCCCTGGCACGGGACGCAGATCGGTCAGGTGTCCCAACACGCTCCAGGTTGGACCAAAGTTGGATTCGCGGAATGGACGCCTCGGGAATGCGTCCAGTATCTTGGGAGAAAGGAGGGGCTGCGGAAACGTCAGAGTGAACTGGACAAGTTGGAGAACTTTTTAATGTATCCGGATAAGCGGGGAGGACGCAAGGGACAAGACTGGACTCGGAGCGATTGGGAAAGCAGCATGGGGATGCTCGACGAGATCGGTCGATGTTGGGAGGATGACGAATTGGTGTCGTCGGCGGAAGTGCTTACCCGATTCGCACACGAAACATTCCTGCTCCGGATGAAGCCAACCGGGATGTGATTCACTTATATAAGCAAATCCACTTTTCTTTTCCCGCCGTTCCCGTTCCTCGTTCCTTCCTCTTTCCCCGCAGTCCTTACCATCACAATGGCCATCAGGCGGAGAACGGTGCACATCCTTCTCTTCGTCCTCGCCTTGTTCCTACTCGGAACTGTACTCGTCCTCTCCTCCGTTTCATACTACCTTTCCATACCCGACCTAGCCTACATCACCGAGGAGGAGCTCAGTCCTGTTCCAGACTCGCACAATCAAAACACTTCTCAACATCATAGGCCCGAACGTATTCCCAGAATCATCCACCAAACCTGGAAGTCGGAAACGCTTCCGGACAAATGGCAAAATGTTTCCAAAGCATGTCGCGCTTTAATGCCAGACTAGTTCGTTCTACCCTTCTCGAATATAGGGTCCCCAGTCTCTAATCGTCTCTGTGTCTGTCATTGCAGTGAATACATGTTGTGGACAGATGCCAGCTCTCGCGAGTTCATCGCACAAAATTACCGTTGGTTCCTCGACACGTTCGACTCATACCCCTATGCTATTCAGCGAGCGGATGCCATTCGCTACTTCATCCTCCATCATTATGGCGGCATTTACATGGACCTAGACATTGGATGCCTTCGCCGGATGGACCCCCTTCTCATCTTTCCAGTCATCCTCCCTCGTACCATACCCGTCGGCGTCTCAAACGATCTCATGTTTGCGGAAAAAGGACACCCTTTCATGGCTCAAACTATACACAACCTGATTACCTTTGACCACAATTGGATTCTCAACTATCCCACTGTCATGTTTTCCACCGGTCCCATGTTTCTTTCTGCCCAATACGGCCTTTACACAGCTTCCCATCCCCTTACTCCGGATCACCCTGGAGGCGAAGTCCGCATTCTTCCCAAGTCGCTTTATGGGAAGAACGCTAAGCCGGAAGAGGCACCCCATTCCTTCTTCTCCCATTTCTACGGTAGTAGTTGGCATTCCGATGACGCTGCTTTCATCGGTTTCCTGGGCAAGTGGGGCAAGGCCTTACTCTGGATTGGACTCGTCGTCTTGATAGTCAGCTTGATCAGGCTCGGATACAGCAACTCCAGGCAACGACATTATGGTTTGGGAAGTGTTGGTGGTTACGACGTCCTCCTCCCCCGCTGGGTCGAGCGAAACGGGCGCTGGCATTTGGACTTGGGCTGGCTCTCCTTTCCAGGTCGAACATCACCCTCAGGGCTGTCAAGCCGTCATCCAGATACACTATTAGATGATTCTTCCAGCATTGAGGAGGATGACATCGGACTCCTTCCGCTCTCCCTCGATGCTTCACCCTCATCACCCATCTCAGATATCTCAATAGATGACGGGGACACGACCCATCCTGCGATCGGGGCCATACGGCGAATAGGTCGTCATGTGACATCACTTCTCGGCTCCTCACAATCGACACGTCGGTCTCGCCGACGGCGGGGTGTGATGTTCTTCCTCCCTGCTTTCAGCACATCAACAGGCGGCGTTCAGCTTACCGGGGACGATACTCCAAGTCAGATGCCACTTGCTCCACCCTACCGGCCTGATAAGCAGCATCCTCTTCCCAATCCCGAGGCGAGCCTGAACTTCTCAGGCGAGGGATCCTCGACAGGAAGATCGGCGGTCTCCACACCACCCCAATATGATGATGTGGTACTTGGAGCACCCTTTCGCCCACCAACTGCCAATGTCGATGCTAGTGGCACACGGCGACCCCACTCTGCTAACTCCAGGTTGTCATCGTAGGCCGGCCAATTTGTTATGGATTGCTGCTGCGCATGCTCCATCTATCCATCTATTCCTCCGACATTCGACGTCATAATTTCTTATCAATAATCCATACACGCACACCACCGCTTGGCTTCACAACGCGGGAGACATACCATTTCATGTTGCTATAACGTCATTAATGTTGTTTCACACACCATGTCGATGGACAGAAACGCCATTTGTTGTCCCTTTACATTATGCAGTCTGGTTCAGGTAATCCCTGGATACAACTCGAGGTTTGTGGTAGAATTATTTTATGGGATAAAATAGAAGAAGCCAATCATCCGATCGCACACACAGTAACTGCCGCCTTACAGTATAAGTCCTGAGGCTTGAGGCTTGATGTGATACACAACCAGTGTGCCATCAGTCAAGCCGTCTTCAGAGTGGTTCTCCGCGCGGCTCTTCGCATATGAATGGAGAGGCCGGTCATGGCAACTGCACTAATTGTATATGTGATAGAGGGCCCGAAAGTCCAGTAAGATGCGCATGCTGCAACCGAAAATCAGCATGGCACCACAGAGAATAAGCGTAATTACCTAAAAGTGGACCAATCGCCCGTCCAAGCTGCCCGGACGATCTGAAACGGCCAAGAGCCTGGCCCTTTGCGAGTTCGGGATGTCGGACGATTTCCGTGATCGGTTTATCGTCATCACTCTCCGCAGCAAACTCCGGCGGTGGTGCCTCGTCGCATTGCAATGACGCATGGGCCGTCAGCGCGTTGACGACCGTCGCCGAAGTGAACGCCATGCAGACGGCGGCGACCTGTAAAAATCGGACGGCCAAGCCGGGTCGGGAAAGCGCAGCAAAGTGGGGGACGAGCGCGAGCGCGACGAGGCCGATGGCGCAGCTGGACGTGCCGCGGCGGGCCATCTTGAGCTCGCCGACTCGCGCGAGTGCGCGTCGCACGTAGCCGCCTTGGAGGATCGCCGAGACGATGCCGATGCCACCGATCAACTTGCCGTTTTGCGTGTTGCTCCAATCGAATACTGAGTGGCGCCACGCCGGGGAAAAAAAAAGATGTGAATGACCACACGACACAACGAATGGGGGTAAAGAGATGAGAGGGTTTTTTTTACGTACGGTCAAAGGTTAGGAATGTGAGGGTGAACTCGACGCCGGAAAACACGCAAAGGAAGAGGAAGTGGAGCACGCGGAGAGACTTGAGTATCTTGATGCGCTGCGCGGCGGGACGAACCCGCGCCGCAGGCGTCTCGCTATCTTTTTTCACGTGCTCATCACTGCCATTCCACCCGAGATCTGCTGACGATTGTCCGTCGCCGGTCTTATCCGAGCTTTGCTGCTGCACGCCAAGACGTTTTCCCCGCGTCTCAGGCAACGCTACCGCGAGAAAAATCGTCTCCGCTACGAGCAGGACCAGCGTGAGGATCGCGGGAGCGGCATACACGTTCAGCTCGGTGGTGCCGAGCACGGTCTGCTGGAGCGCTACGGGTTGGGAGGCAAAGTACGCGCCGATGGGCGGCCCGATGCAGAAGCATATCGCGAAGGCGATGCCGACGTGAGCGAGGGCTTTTGCGCGGTTGGCGGGCGTGGTGATGTCAGAGAGGATCGCGCTTTTTCGTCCTCACAAGTCAGCCACTTGCCCGCGGATCACGAAGGACGACGTACATTGCCAATTGGACATTGCCCTCGCTGAGCCCTCCGATGACGCGCGAAAGCATGTACGACGCGAAGGTCGTACTCTTTATCCAGCTACTCGGGAACAAGCGGAGCATCAGTTTGCCACCCTGCCGCTCGCAATCGTAAGTGATTTACGCACACCAGGGCCGAAAGCATATTGCCGATCATAGTGATCAGAAGGACTTTTTTGCGGCCATACTTGTCTGATAAAGATCCGATGTATGGAGATACGAGGAACTGAAGCGTTCTGATCGATGCAAGTGAGACAAGACGCGTTGGTCGGACACATTGTTCGCTTTGCTCACGAGAATACGGAACCCATGAGACCACCTTTACAACATATGCGTGAGCCCGCGCTCAAGACGAGAACAAGCTATGATGAATATGCGCACCGAGGAGGACGATATCCCATCTCTGTGAGTTGTGAGACGGGTTATAGAACTGTCCGCGGATCGTGGACACTGCCCGTAGCGTCCTGGATAAAAAGCCGTGAGGATCTGACGATTCTCTCTAAATATGAGAGGAAACGCGTTATGCAGAGTTCGGCGGGATCAAATGGCCCGGCGTACTTGTGTATACCACTCTATGAGGCGGGGAAAGAGCGGGAGTGGAATGGTGAATGCTACGTGTTCGAGTCAAGACTAGGCAAGACGGACAAGTATAGATAAAATTTACCGAAAAGGTCCAAGACTAAGGAAAGAAACACAATGTTTTCGACCTTAGCCATGGCTCTAGCGATGCTTGAAGTGGTGTGGTGACTAGAATGATGCTGATCATCGTGTTCACGCCAGTCGCGGCATGTGTGCCAGTGTGTGGGCGCTTGCCGCGCCACGAAAGTGCCAGTTAGACTATTTCAATTGAGCTGTCTGATATGTGGGACAACCTTGAGAGACCCTTCACAGCTTCAATAAATCATTCTTTGTCCCGGCGGACAAACGGCGCTTAGTGCTTAGTCGCAGACTTCGTTAGCCCATTGAACTTGACCACTATGCTGCGTACTGAAGGTACACTCCTTTCTTTATAACTATGACCTTATAACTGCACAGTCGGAACACCAAAATGGGTCGCGAACAACATGAAATCGAAGGGCCTGCAGCGCCTATGGTGGTACTACCAGGTCTGCCAAAAGCAGTGCCGTGACGAGAACGGGACAGCATCGAGATGCACGTCTCTTTCGAGTCCCATTTGCACCAGATGATCGTTGTTGGAGAGAATGCAGGGCAGCACATTGCCGACTTCTCGACGCAGTTCCAAAGTGAATTTGTTACTCTACTCTCTCGTCGGTGCGTCTGCCATGACCCACTGTCCTTACCTTTTGGGTTTTAATGGCGGCTGTTTTAAAACAGATTTGGCACGAAGCGCGTCAAAGCCAATAACGTCTGTCAGGCATATATTCAGGACAACCATCACCTACACATGAATGCTACGCGCTGGGTGACCCTCACAGAATTTATCAAACACCTCGGCCGGACTGGTGTAGCGCACGTCGACGAGACGGATAGGCTGTTTCATCGCATGGATCGACCGTAGCCCGAAGGCTCTGGAGAGGCGAGAAGCATCGCTCAAGAAGGAGCGTTCCACGATGAATGACGAGCAGCGCGAGTGGCTGCTGATCGCAAAATAGATCGAGCGCGCGGAGCGGGAGGCCCTGGAGAAAAGAGAAGGTACGTCCACGGCCGGTGCAGTGAAGGAAAACAAAGTGAAGCAGAAGGGACTACAACGCGAAGAGGGCGAGAAGAAGGCCGTGCTTGCACTGTCTGCGAGGCCTACCGTCCCCTCGTCTTCAGCGACACCATCCCAAAGCCTCAAGTTTGGTGCGATTAGGCCAGCTGTCAACCCACTCAAGGCGAACCCGCTCAAACGAGCGATTCCGTTGAAGCAAGCGTCTTCTGGCTCGAGTGCGACAGACAAGTCCTCCGGGAAGCACAAGGAGGACTTCCTTTTTTGGTAACCACCACATCCGCAGCAAAATTTTCGCCAAGGAAAGTGGAAACTAGAATAGAAATAGTCATAAAACATATCGTACACCACACACAACTCTTGAAAACGCCTAATAAAGCGAAACATAAGAGAAATCCATCCAAAAGTCATGCCAAAACCCCTATCAAAAGGGGCCACATCACCGGCAACAGTCCTGAAAACACCGGCAGGCCAACAGCCCCAGACACGCTCAATCACAGCAGCAGCTTCTACGGAGAAGACGGTCAATACACAAGGCCAGGCAACCAGCCAAGAGCCAAAGGACTCACCTAGCCAGCCGAGACCCACTCCTGACAAAGCCAACACACCTGGAGACTCTAACACCCCACTCCGCTTCGTCTCAAATGCTATTATGAGCATCATAAGAAAACAAAGCTTAACAGGACGCACCAAAGAACTCCTGGAAGAGTTACTAAAGTACATCGAGGATGCGGAGGTCAAAGAGAGCAGCAACCTACGGTCCCAAATCAGGAAGGACCTAGAAGAGATGTATAATTGCCTAAACAAACAGTTGCACAGCCTGCAGGATACCTCGAACGCAGTGCTAACCAACTCCGATAAACTACTAGCGTTCACTAATGACTCCCTGACCGTCACCAAAGACCTCGCAGGCAAAGTCGGCAAAGTCACCGATGCGGCGGACAAAATAGCATCCGAGACCACAAAATATCGGGATGCTATCTTGTCTAAGCCCACTCAGTCAATTAGGGCAGACACCGACCCGAGGATCCTAGGGGACATGGAACGCAAGGCAAGGCAGATCCTCGTCGAAATCTTTGACACCGAGGGCAATGACACCCTCGGCAAAAGCCTCACGGAACTGGCCAACAAAGCCAACGAGGCAATCGCCTCCATAAAAGATACTGGTAAACCGAAGGAAGCGAAAGCTGAAACGGTGTTCAAAACCCGGAAGAACGCGCTAGTTCTTACCCTAAATAGCAAAGAGACGGTTGACTGGATCAAGCAGCCGGACATAGAGATAGCCTTTACCACGGCCTTCTCGGAGGGATCACACATCAAGGACAGAGACTACAATCTGATAGTTCCCAACGTCCCGATCACCTTCAATCCGAAAGATGAGATGCACCTCCGAGAAATAGAGGAGGCCAACGGGCTCCTCAAATATGGAATGTTAAAAGCAAAGTGGATCAAACCGGAAGGAAGGAGACGTCCGGGGCAAACACTTGCTTATGCAATCATGACCGTCCCCTCCGCAGACATAGCCAATCGGCTCATCAGAGATGGGATCAACATCTGTAACTCCAGGGTCAGGCCTATAAAACAGAAACACGAGCCCACCCAATGCATGAAATGCCGACGCTGGGGGCATTTCGCCAGAGAGTGTGCCGCAGAAAAAGATACCTGCGGTACTTGCGGAGAGCCACACCGCACCAACGCTTGCACTAATAGGGAAAAGCGGTACTGTGTCGTCTGCGAAGACGACACACATGCCAGTTGGGACAGAACATGCCCGGAGTTCATCAAGCGGAGCAGCATGCTGGATGACACTAACCCGGAAAACAGCATGCCATACTTCCCAACCAATCAGGACTGGACGCTGACCGCAAGGCCAAGCAGAATACCGCTTGACGAACGCTTCCCAGGGAAGTACGCAGTAAACAGCCTCCCTAGGACTAGTGCAAAGCGAGGCCCAATGACGGTGACACAGCACCCGTCCAAAAAGGGCAACGCATCGGACCCATGGCTCCCTCATAAGCGGAAAGTAGGCACAGCCAAAGAAAACCCGAATCTCATTCCCATCGAGCGGGGAGAGGAGGACGGCAACCTAGCCACAGAGATGGACAGACAGAGGCCCGGACAGAGCGCAGACACCCTAACAAAGCCCCGGAGTGGCACTGATGAGGAAACGCATCCAGCCGAGAAGGCTAAAAGCCTAGACAAATGACGGACAAACTTACAATCTGGCAACAGAACACCAACAAATCGCCCACCTGCCTTCACGACCTCATCAGTAACGATTACCTAGTAAACACAAAAATAGACATAATCGCAATCCAGGAGCCAGCACTCAACTTTAATAACTTCACGATCGCGTCCAGAAACTGGACCCCGATCTATCCCTCCACACACAACAAATCCCCGGAAAAGTCCAGATCCATCACTTACATCCGCTCAGGTATCTGCACAGATAACTGGACACAAATAGAATTTCCCTCCGGGGACGTCACAGCTGTTCAGCTCTCCGGAATCTGGGGCAAAATTACCATCCTTAACATCTACAACGATGGAAATAACAACGAAACAATAAAGCTGCTGAGGAGCTTCCACAGACAGCACCATAATCAGATAGAACCAACGGGCACCAAACCTGCACACATAATCTGGCTCGGAGACTTCAATCGCCACCACCCATATTGGGACAACCCAAACGACACAAGACTCTTCACCAACGAGGCAATCTCAGAGGCCGAAAAGTTAATAGAAACAGTTGCTGACGCAGATCTGGAGCTCATACTCCCGCGTGGTGTCCCGACGCACCGTCACAATGTCACAAAAAAGTGGAGCAGGCTAGACCAAGTCTTCCTATCCGCATGCTCAGTAAACCTAGTAATTTCCTGCAACACTGTACCGGAACACCGGGGCATAAACACAGACCATCTGCCCATACGGACAGAGCTGGACCTAGAACTGAGAAATGAAGCTGCAGAACCAAAAGCCAACTTCCGGGCGATAGACTGGGACAAATTTCGCGGCGCTCTTGGGACATCCCTTGCAGTTCTCCCGCAGCCACTCCGAATCACATGCCAAAGACAGCTTGACCGTGAATGCGACAGCCTAACTAAAGCGATACAGGACACCATAAACACACAGGCCCCGGCCACAGCCCCAGTGTCGGGATCGAAACGGTGGTGGACTAAGGAACTCTCCCAACTGCGCAAGCAAGCCAACAAGCTAGGAAGACTAGCATACAGTCAAAAGGACTTCCCGGAGCACACAGTACATGCCGAACATGCAAAAGCTGCTAAAAGTTACGAGAAAACGTTAAAAAGCACCAAACAACAGCACTGGCGTGACTGGCTAGAAAACGCAGACGAACTGGACATCTGGACGGCTCACCGCCTCATCTCATCGCCAGCCTCTGACAGAGGTAAGGCAAGAATCCCAACGCTAAAATACAAAGCAGGGGTTGAAGACGTGACGGCAAGCACCAACAGCGAAAAAGGCTGTATATTGGCAAAGGGCTTCTTCCCACCCAAGCCGCAGAATACAAATGACGCACAAACACCCAAATACCCAAAGGCCTGCAGCGGCGTAGGTAAAATCACGCGGGAGCAAATACTCACGCACATCAAAAGATTAAAACCCTACAAAGCCCCAGGGCCGGACGGAATCCCGAACATTGTTTTGGCAAAATGTGCAGACCTCCTTGTCGAGAGATTATTCTTCATATACGAAGCCATGCTGGAAAAGAACTTCCAGTATAAACCCTGGAAAAGCTTCGCCACAATCGTACTCCGCAAACCAGGAAAACCGAGATATGATGTCCCCAAAGCGTATAGACCAATAGCGCTACTCAATACCCTGTGGAAAGTCCTAACGGCAATCATCGCAGACCAAATCTCCTTCCTGACTGAAAAACATCAGCTCCTCCCTGCAAACCACTTCGGTGGCAGACCAGGACGGACAACCACAGACGCTACAGGCTCTTCTTGACCTTCAACCACCATCATCTATTTTTCATGTCTGCTGTTTCCTCACCGTCGACCCCTTCCCTTCCTCTTTCCAAAGCTGAGAAGGCTGCTAGGAAGAAGGCCCTTCGGGACCGCGAGCTCGCAGCTCGCACCGTTGGCTCCGCCTCCCCCTCTGCCCCTCCCTCTTCTCTAGGCACTCGCTCCCCCGCGGCTGCCTCTCTTTCCCCCCCTCCTATGGCTCGCCCTAGGATGGAGTCTATGGCCGTCGACCCTCCTGCCCCGGCAGGAGCCAAGACCGCCCCTTCCCTCGCTAAGCGAACGGTCTCCACGCCGCTCAACACCCTCTTAGCGACCTTCCGTTGTCGCTGGTACCTCTCCCGCGACCACCTTCGGTCCTCCCTTCTCTCCTCACAACGGGATGAGATGGGGACCATTACTTGGGTCGAGTTCGCTCCCCCCTTCCATAGCGCCCTCCTACGGGCTGCTTTCCACGTTGCCCCCTCTGACTGCCTCGTTGCGGTCGTGAAGCGGGCGGTTTTTTCATATGTGATCGAGGTTCTTGATGGCCGCGTCAGCCCATCACTTTACTTCCCACCTGCCCGTCCTGCCCGTGGCCCCGTGCCCACTCGCAAGTCTGGGCCCTCTGCCTCACGCCCTCCTCCACCTTCCTCTGCCTTGCCCCCGGTCGCTTCGGCGGCTGGCCCGGCTTGCAAGAAGCCGACAAAGACGTATGGTTCCCGTGGCAAGGGGACAGGTCCGCCGGCCTCGCGGCCCGCTGTCCCGGCCCCCTCTGCCCCTTTGGCCCCCCGGGCCCCTTCCACGCCCTGGGCGTCCGCCGTATTGGGTTCCGGACCTCTGCTTGTCCCTGAGCAGCAGCATCTGTTGAGCCTTCGGAATACGCGCGTGTACTCCCACTTGGCGATGGATCTGCAAGAGCAACAGGAGTTGGCCTCTCTGGCTGACAGGATGCAGCGCTTTGGCCGGGCACCTAGCGCCTCTCCTCCGACTTTCTCTTTGCCGCCCACCCCCCTTCTCCTTCCTGCCGACTTTCCCCCTGACATGGCTCATTGGGCGCCTGCCTCCTCCTTCCCTCCCACCCACTGATTCGCCCACTCTTCCTCGCCTTCTCAACTTACGTCTAGTTCAGTCCCCCAAGTGTTATAGCCCTCTTCTTACCGTAGTTTATATAGGAGTAGAATATACTGTCTTTACCTAGAAACGTTAATGTTACCTGTCTCATCTTCTGGACTATCCTTTAGTCTGACTTCTAAGGGGTTCTAGGACGTACTCTAGAGCGGTAACCCTTGACTCTATAAGCCTTCTAAGTCGCTTCAGAGACTTAGCTTAACACCCTATCGGTATACTGGGTGACTCTATCATAACAATCCAGCACACGTTACAGTGCTACAAGACGCGGCGGTGACATTAGAATCAACTTTCTTATTCACCCTGGCGAGCTCAAAGATAGGACGAGCGCCCGGACCAGAGATTAAAAGGGCCACCCACGTAAATCCCGACTCGGCCCTCAAAGGGAAGCCTAACACACGGGTATTCGAGCATAACCCACAAGCAGGACCTGCCTACCTCATCTTCTGCGACAATGAAGAAGGGACGATAAACAAACAAACGAGAAAGGTTATCCTATACAACGATCGCTGGTACTACACCGAGTGGGATACCAACGCCCACGCTTTCCACATAGGAGCATTTGCAACAGAAGTGGAGGCCTTTAACGCAGAGGAGGCCACATATCCAGAAGATCCAACAGACGCAGCAATCAGAGCACAACCCATCCCCACAGAACTCAAAGCCAAAGGAAAGGCGATGGCCACAAGGACAATGATGGAAGAACAACTCGACATGGTATCGTTTAGAGTTCCTACGCAAGGAACCAGCAACATCGACACGCAACTAAATAGGGCATTCGGAAGAGATATGCGAGGAGGAGACCCCGACCCAGACAATGGAGGAGGACCACCGGGAGGTGACCCAGGTGGATTTCCCCCAGCCGTACCACAGGATCCAAACCAGCAACCTGTTCACGTAGGAGGAGATGTCAAAGCCATGGGAAGTCTCCCACAAACCTTCACCGGCGACAGAGAAAGGGCCGAAGATTTCATAGAAGAAGTACAGGCATATCTCCGCCTTAACAACGATGTAGCAGGATACAACTCTCCCTACAAAAAGGTCGCGTTCACCGTTACCCTCCTTAAAGGACCTACGGTCGCAGAATGGGCAAGGATGGTCGGGCAATGGCTAGATGGGCTCACTATGCCACAGGATAATGTCGAAGGACTGTGGACTCGATTCCTTGAAATATTCCGTCAACGATTTATCGACACTACAAAGGAAGAGAAAGCCTGCCAGAAACTGGAAAAACTCGAATATCAACCACCCCTTATCGACGAACATATCACTACCTTCCGCGAACTAGTCGATAAAGCGGGGTATTCGTTGACGCATTCAGAAACGGCATACAAGTTCCTCTCTACATTCAAAAAGACGCCATGGATCCTACGCAAGATAATGGACCCGGAGATGCCAGAAGGATACCTTGCCGCAGAAGCGAAAGCAAAGAGGGTCGTTAAATCTGCGCAAGTGACAGAAAACCTGCTTAAAGACCTCCTCGCTAAGCGACCAGTACCCGCTATGGGTCCACAACGCGGACCCCGATATATCCCAACGTCGCTTAACCAGCATCCACGAGGAGGGCGTCCCTCTTCGTTCAACAACTGGAGAGCACCACGAGCCAATCCAAATGTAACCAGCAGCACCGCCCCTACATGGATGAATAATCAAACGGTGCCCATGGATCTGAGCCGTGGACGAGCTCCCAACAATTGGAGAGGTCGAGGCCGAGGAGGCTTTGGGGGAAACATTGCTCAAACCCAACGAGGCCCCAATACGAGTAACGCCTGCTTCCAGTGCAGACAAGAGGGACACTATGCAAGAAACTGCCCGACTCAACAGAATCGACGAAACCCAGGTTCCAACACTAACCTCATTGACTTTGACCCCGCAAACGAGGAACCGGTGGAACATGCAGAAGCTGACCCAACCGCATCGCGTGTAGCGCGTATCCACGCGGAACTGAGTAGCCTCACCACTGAAGAGCAGGACACGATGATTAAAGAAATGGAAACAGCTGAGGGTTTTCAATTCGCCTGATCAGGTCGGCACTGATTAGGGCAAGAAGTAGCACGGATGGACCTGTATATATGTCAGCAAGGAAATCAATGACAGTACGAATGTTCGTTCAATCAAGTGCGAAAAGAGCCGAGGTCGTGGCCCTAGTGGATTCTGGCGCGACGGAAAACTTCATGAATCTACAGTATGCAAAATGGGCACAGCTACCCATTAAACGCCTGGAAACACCACGACCACTATACAACGTTGATGGAACCGAGAATAAAAGTGGCACCCTACAATACTACACAGATTTGGAGCTCCAGACTGGGACTCAGCGAACCACTATGAGGTTCTTCCTCACGGATCTAGGAGAAAACAGAGCAATATTAGGATACCCTTGGTTCTCGGCAACCCAACCCAAAATCGACTGGAAACGAGGATGGATTGACTTCTCGCAACTACCAATTGTTGCACAAACACCAGATGCAAAAAGGGCCCGATACGTACCACGACAAAGAAACATCCCACGACCTATCCGAGTAAACCCAATGCAGCGTTTCATCCAACGGTCTAGAAACGGGGCCATCCCAACAAATGGGGACCGATATTTCATAGGACGGGTTACCTTCCATCCTGAAAATCCAACAACAGATGATCTATCATCTATACCCGCCAAATACCGTAGACATGGAAAGGTATTCAGCGAACAGGCATCACAGAGACTTCCGTCCCACACTGTTTGGGACCACGCTATCGAACTCCTACCTAATGCACCTGCAACACTACCTGGACGCCTTCTACCGCTAACCCAAGAAGAGATCACGGAAACCACCCGGTTTGTAGGAGAACATCTCAAGCGACAGACCATCAAACCATCTGACTCCCCGTACTGCGCCAACTTCTTTTACGTCAAAAAGAAGGACGGAAAGCTTCGCCCAGTACAGGACTACCGACCCCTTAACAAGTACACCAAGAGAGACAGAACGGTGGCGCCTCTTATTTCACAAACTATAGACCGGTTGGCTGGCTGCACTTTGTTCACCAAGTTTGACATACGCTGGGGCTACAACAACATCCGAATTCGAGAAGGGGATGAATGGAAGGCAGCCTTCCTAACCCCCGAGGGCCTCTTCGAACCTACCGTAATGTTCTTCGGCCTCACAAACTCCCCAGCGACGTTCCAAAGAATGATGAACACCATCTTTCGCCCAGAAATCGCCCAACGATGGCTGTCGGTGTACATGGACGACATCCTTATCCACACAAAGAGGGAGGAAGGAGAAACGGAAGAAGAACATCGTAAACGCCATCAAAGAAAGGTCCATCAAATCCTAGAGCGACTAGAGGAGCACGACTTGTATCTTAAACCGGAGAAATGTGTTTTCGAACAACCGGAAGTTGAATACCTTGGGGTAATCATAGGTCAAGGTACCATCAAAATGGACCCAAAGAAACTCAAAGGTGTAGCAGATTATCTGCCACCAACAACACCTACAGAAGTACGCCAATTCTTGGGGTTCACGGGTTACTACCGATATTTTATCCCCAACTACTCGAAAATTGCACGGCCACTCCTAGACCTGACAAAGAAAGCCACTCCTTGGCATTGGGAGGACCGTCAAATACGGGCCTTTGAGGAGCTAAAAACTAGGATGTGTGCTTCACCGGTACTTATGCAACCCAATTGGATGAAACCTTTCGTACTCCAGGTCGATGCCTCTGCCTATGGCGTGGGCGCCATACTCTCGCAGGAGGGTGATCACACTACACCGTCCTTAGACAAACGGCGCAAACCAATCCTCCACCCCATCGCATACTATTCAGCAACCTTCACCCCGACCGAACGAAACTACGATATCTATGACCGTGAACTCCTCGCCATCATCAAAGCCTTACAACATTGGAGACCCTACTTAGGATGGACGCAACACCCCTTCCTAATACATACCGATCACGCCAACCTCCAATATTGGAAATCAGCACGCAACTTGAACCGTAGACAAGCCAGATGGCAAGCAGAACTCCAGCTGTATGACTACGAAATAGAACACATTCCAGGGAAGACCAACACAGCAGCAGACGCACTATCCCGACCCCCAGGAACGGACAAGGGAGATAGCGATAATCAAAACCTAATCATGATCCCACCACATAGATGTTGTACCGCCACGACATAAAGAACGACGACGCTGCCCATCCTGGAGGACGCTGAAGACCTAAAAAGATCACTAATGCTACTCTACCACGACCACCCAGGAGCAGGACACCCAGGAAGAGACGAGACGTTACGACTAACACAACAACACTACTCCTGGACAGGCATGAAGGAATGGATAGCAAACTATGTGAAGGGATGCGCCACCTGCCAACAAAGCAAACCACAAACCCATCGACAGAAGACTCCTCTCTATCGTATAGGAACTGAACCGGATGCTAAGCCATTTCAACAAATAGCCATGGACCTCATAACTGGACTACCGCCATACAAAGGAAAGGATGCAATACTTACTATCGTGGACCACGGATGCTCGAGGGCAGCCGTCTTCCTTCCCTGTTCTACCTCCATCACGGGACCGGGGATTGCCCAACTATACATGGAACATGTATATCGATGGTTCGGGCTACCAACAAAGATCATTAGCGACCGAGACCCACGATTCACATCTCACTTCAGCAAGGCACTGGCCAAAGGACTAGGAATCCAGCAAAACATATCCACCGCCTT
This sequence comes from Russula virescens, assembly GCA_003316435.1. Classification (NCBI taxonomy): domain Eukaryota; kingdom Fungi; phylum Basidiomycota; class Agaricomycetes; order Russulales; family Russulaceae; genus Russula; species Russula virescens. The sequence goes on from QFEY01000184.1 coordinate 130,643, forward strand.
CCACCCACAAACGGATGGGCTTACCGAGCGCAAAAACCAATGGATTGAGGGGTATCTCCGCCTTGTCACGACAGCACACCCGGAACATTGGAGCGAATGGTTGCCGCTGGCCACGGCGGTCCACAACAATAGGAAAAATACTACTACCGGTTTATTGCCCAATCAAATCCTTCTGGGGCACGAGGCCACATTAATCCCAGCCCTCCTTACGCCCTCCAACAATGTTACGGCAGAGGAAAGACTCCGTTACCTAAAAGAGTATCGAGCAACGGCCATCACCAGCCTCATGGAAGTCGCGGCAAAGCCTGGACCACCCCCGTCACAATATCACAAAGGAGATAAGGTCTGGCTCGAGGCGAAACACTTACGGCTACGGCATCAGGCGACCAAACTAAACCCAAAGCGATACAGGCCATTTGTGATAGAACAAGAAGTATCACCGGTGGCATACAAGCTCCGGATCCCGATAACCTGGCGTATCCACAACGTGTTTCATGCATCACTCCTATCGCCCTATCACGAAACCGCCGCCCATGGCCCCAATTTCACCCGGCCGCCACCTGACCTTATCGACGGTGAAGAGGAATACGAAGTGGAGCAGATAAGAAGCCACCGACATCATGGAAAATCTAGAACGCTCCAATACCTCGTAAAATGGAAAGGCTACCCCGAAAGTGACAACACGTGGGAACCCGCTGACCAAGTTCACGCACCCCTCCTTATGAAACAATACCACCGAGAGCGCCCAAAAGAACAGATAAAAGCCACCAGTGTTCGACGATTCAAAAACATCACTAGCCCACCTACATCCTACCTAGCCATTCCAACGCTAGCCTCATCCCTCATCGGATAGGACTCATCGCTCCAGACAGCACTTCCTTACACCGCCGACATCTACACCCTATCCCTCTCTCCGACAGACCTACTACCGCTCCCATCACCGACATGTTCGTCTACTTCGCCGCCGATCGCCGTCATGCCCACAAGCTGGCCCGACTCGCTGCAAGCAACGGCATTCCCCTCAACTTCACCATTCTTCCACCCGCTACCGAGCTTCCTCCCAAAGCTCCTACCCCTTCCAGCAATGCCGAGCGCCTCACAGCGTTCCTTGCTGCCCACCGCGCTGACTCCATCGCTCGCAAAGTGGAGTCCATAGCACGATCCGCCCCGCGATCCACCTGCAAACCGCCCCCGCCATGCCCCGTCACGACATCTACCCCGCGCCCTCTGACGCCTATCCGTACCTCGGCAGTCGCCCCTGCCTCCCCTACTTCCATCCCTCTGCCGCCATCGCCGGCATCCACTCCTTCCCCTATTCCTATCACCCCCGGTGGCATCACCACATGCCCAACCTTTCCCCCTCTGGCTGCGCCAACACCCGCGCCCTACATCCCCCCACCTGCACGCACCACCCCGACGCTACATCGCCGCCCCGTCCGCACCTCAGCCCCTGCCCCACTCACGACTCAATACCTCCTGAGTCTCGTGGACGCACGCGCGCGCTATGGTCTGCTTACGGACCCGAGGCAGCGTCCCCTTTTGGTGCCCACGCTCGTGGCCATCCGGGATGCCATCCACTCTGCCGACACCTCACTGCATTCGCTCACGACAGGAGAATCGCTTGGTACCCTCAGCGAGGACGTCTGAGACTAGCAGAGGAGTGGTGTTATAGCCCTCTTCTTACCGTAGTTTATATAGGAGTAGAATATACTGTCTTTACCTAGAAACGTTAATGTTACCTGTCTCATCTTCTGGACTATCCTTTAGTCTGACTTCTAAGGGGTTCTAGGACGTACTCTAGAGCGGTAACCCTTGACTCTATAAGCCTTCTAAGTCGCTTCAGAGACTTAGCTTAACACCCTATCGGTATACTGGGTGACTCTATCATAACAATCCAGCACACGTTACAGTGCTACAAGACGCGGCGGTGACACCAAGGGTGTACGATCGCTGTAGCCGGTTGCTGTGATGCTGAGCCTGGGATCATGCCGTACACATGTGGTGGTAGTGAGGCAACATGCGGAGCCGAGGTCTATATATCATGTTGACTGAGTGTTCTGGACTTACGCTTACGGACAGAGTAGAGTTGGAGTTGCACTATCTATTGCCGTTACGACGTGACCTTAGCTTTGATTCATACTGGTAGTACCTGAACTTGTAGTAGGGTACTTTATGTTGTTTAATATAAACCGTTCACCAAAAAAAAAAAAAAAAAAAAAAAAAAAAACCACAGACGCTATGCACCTCCTCACACACAAGATCAAAGCGGCATGGCGCGCGGGCAAGGTAGCAGCAGCCCTGTTCCTCGACATAGAAGGAGCCTTCCCGAACGCGGTGCTACCTATCCTCGTGCAAAACCTGAGAAAGCGAGGGATCCCAGTCAAATACGTCAATTTTGTCAACAACATGCTGCGCAACAGAATCACAACGCTGAAGTTTGATGGATACACCTCGGCACCCATACAGGTGGACAACGGTATCGGACAGGGCGACCCACTCTCCATGATCCTATATCAGTATTACAACGCCGACCTACTCGACATACCAAAGAGCTCAGAAGAGTCAGCAATTGCATATGTGGACGATGCCCTCATGCTCGCCACCGCAGACAACTTCGAGGAAGCACACCAAAAATTGTCAGACATGATGGAACGAGATGGCGGCGTAACAGACTGGTCCAAATCACACAACTCCCCGCTGGAATACTCGAAGCTAGCATTGATAGACTTCGCCCACAGATGCAGCACAAAGGAAAGACCACCCTTACGATTACAGCAGAGGGAAGTCAAACCCGACAACAGCACCAAATACCTAGGAGTCATATTCGACCAGCATCTCAGTTGGAGCGCACAGAGGGCCAGCGCCATAGAAAAAGGGTCAAAATGGGCAGCACAAATAAGGCGAATTGCCAGGCAATCTTGGGGAATCACTCCCAAACACGCAAGAAAACTTTACATCAGCGTGGCAACCCCCAGGATCCTCTACGCGGTGGATCTCTGGGGCATCGTATCCAGCACTAGCATCGCAGGACAAGGTGTAGGAGGATCGGCGAAGCTCAACAGTCAGCTAACCACAATCCAACGCGCGGGTACACTGGCTATTACTGGAGGACTGCGCTCCTCCCCGACAGACGCGCTGGATGCATGCGCCTTCCTCATACCGGCACCCCTAAATATAGAAAAACACTGCTTCAGGGCGATCACCAGGATGGCAACACTGCCGGAAGACCATCCATTACACAAACTGGTGAAAGCCAAAACCAACCGCCTCGTAAAACGACACAGTTCCCCCCTTCACCTTTTACTCAGACGATTCATGTTCGACCCGAACGAAATCGAAAAGATCCCAAGCGCAGGTAGAAACCCAACAAGTGTCGGCAAACCACCCTTCCAAATAAGAATACCGGTGGACAGGGAAAGCTCTATAGACGAAGCAGACAAAGCCACCGAAACCATTAAGGTTTACGCAGATGGCTCCGCTACAGAAGGACAAGTGGGGGCAGCGGCAATACTACTAAGGGCAGGACACCCGACGCGAAAGCTACACTACCACCTAGGCCCAGAAACCAAACACACTGTGCACGAAGCAGAACTCGTGGGCATGCTCCTAGGCCTACATCTCATCAACACAGAGAAAAAGAGTAACACCCCATGCGCGATTGGAGTAGACAATCAGGCAGCAATACAGGCGCTCCACTCTCGCCTCAGAAACCCCGGACATCATATAGCCAGAGAGTTCTTACGAATCGCGACACAACTGCGAAACAACAGAAAAAGTGCCAGGTACACTCTTATAATAAGATGGACAGCCGGACACGAAGGCATCGAAGGCAACGAGCTAGCGGACCAAGAAGCCAAAATAGCAGCCGGAGGACGTACCACAGATAAGGGACACCTCCCCCGCTACCTCAGAAAACCACTCTCGACAAACCCCTCGGCAGTCAGAAGAGCTCACGGCGAGTTGCTCAAACGCAAGTGGACCAGTACTTGGCGCGAGTCAGACAGAGGCCATCGAATGTTAAGATACGACGAATCCACCCCCTCAGACAAATTCCTCAAAGCGATCAGCAAAGAGGGCATCCCGAGAAGCACCGCCAGCCTAATAGCGCAGCTCAGATTAACGCACATCCCACTAAACCAGTACCTCAAACGGATCAAAAAGGTGGATAGCGCGAGATGCCCCGCCTGCGGCGCAGACGAAGAAAACATCAGGCACTTCTTACTCAGCTGCCCGGGCTACGCCTTCGAACGTTGGTCTCTGGCTCGCCAAGCTAGAAAGCTTCGCAAATCACTCACGGTAGAAACGCTACTGGGAACTCCGGAGATGGCAACCCCGCTCGCAAACTACATAAGGGCCACACACCGCTTTGACATGAAAACACACACACCCGAATGACCACACACACGATAGTTAACCCGTCACTCAAACACACTCCCATGCAATAACATCAAAGCGCACACACACGCCTCGCCCTGTGACAGCGCTTTCCTCAAAGACCCACATAACGGGATGACTCGGAAATGCCCCAAGCGAACGTTAAAACTCGATCATATCGAGGCGTTCCCGCCTATGTCAAGCCGGGCACCTGGCGCAATAGCTCACGCGCCCATCACCGTATAGAAGTCAATGTTACGCAAAGAAGGCCTCAGGCCACGGGAGAGACAGCGGAATTGTAAAGATTTGGATTAGAATAAAAGAGATACGACATGTAACTAAACAAGAAGTGCTATATGGGGTTCTGCACCCCGAGGCGCACAATAATAAACGCAAAAAAAAAAAAAAAAAAAAAGCACAAGGAGACGCCTCTCTCTACTGTGGAGAAACTCGTCTTGGAAGACCAAGAGCGGAAACGTCAGCGGATGGGGCGAGAAAGTACGAGAGCCTAAACTGATTTGGATTTGCGTGTACGTTGTGACTTTTGGACATTGCGTTGTATCTTGCATCACTTACTTCCCTGGTAGAACATAACCTCATTTAGAGTCAATCCCATTCCTTTTCCGAGCCGTGTCCGTTTTTGACAGACGACAATGCGAGTGATACAACCGCCTGTTGTGAGAGGCGATCGCAAACGAAGAGAGCGTACCCAAGGACGATGACTTAGAAGCTCTGATGGATGTTGACAGCGAGGTTGACAAGACATACGCCGCGATGGATGTCGCGAGGATCCTCAACACGGTGAGCCATTAGTATGAAGAACCCAGTAACGTGCGTAACAATGATTCTACAGATTGTGCCGTCTGTTGACTCTTCGCCAGAGATCCTCGCGCAAGTGCAGGAGGTCATCGCCTCAATCATCAGGAACACGCTAGAGAACAAGGTCCTTGGTACGTGACTGGAGCCCGAGGCATGGACCGTTGCTTTCCCGCTAACGTCCTTCAAAGGTTTATTCGATAATAAGTATGAATCAATGAGCCTCACATTCAAGTCGCGCAGGATCTCCTGAAACATGTGGCTTGTGTTCGAATTAACGTACGACCTGTTCTGGACAGATGCGATAGACTTTTGAGATGATAACTATCCCCTCTTATGCTCGATTGAACCAAAGCTAGCTTCCGTTTTTATAGAATGCTCCCATCGCTAGACGACTTTGTCTTGACACAAGCGTTCTATATTCTTCTACATTCATTTATAAACAGTCATCTACCTATGCTACGTTTCGTTTTTTACGTTTTCAACCCCAGTCATTGGCATATCGTCGCCATCTACGCCTTTGAATCGTTGATCCTCCGAGGCTAGCGTCAACCCAGTTTGAAAATGCGAGCTTGTGTCGGTCTTTGTGACCTCCCGTAGTGCCATAGTCGCATACGCCGCAGTTCCCAGAATGAGCTGGATCTGAAGCGCGAGAAACCTGCCTTTGGGATCGGGGGCAGGAGGGTCGTTGCCTAACAGTTGATCTTCGTCTGACTGCGCTAGCGGAACATCTGGATCCGTGTACCGCAGTACGGACCACGATAGTTCCTTGGGTAGATGCAGAATATTGCGGTATGAGCCACTGAGCGTGTATTCTCTACAAGGCGGTGAAAAGTCTGGCTCGCTTAAGAACGCAACTAGCCTTACTTTTGCCGTCGTTGGAAATTGTCTGGATCGAGCCCATCTCTGAGGAGGTACTCCCTGTACTTCTTGCCCAACTCTCCCCCCGGGAAAGCAACATCGTTTCCTGGTAATGGCATGACAACATCAAACATCGAGTATTTGTCAATATCCTCTTCGGTGAGAGTCTTCACGCGTGGCGGCTGCCACGGTTTTCTGTTGTTCTTGCGTCCCGAACCGGATTCGTCTGAAATAGTGTGAATGGGATGACCAAGAAACACTCTGAGACGACTACTAACCTACATCCGCGTCGGATTGTGCAATCCCCTCGCCAACTTCGACGTCCATGCCTTCCCCGACTGGGGCCCGTCCTGCCGTTCCCGGCTCCAAAACAAGGTCTCCGGGAACCGGTTTATCCGCGCCCCAAGTCTTGATTCGCTCGGAGACGATCGCATTCCAGACATATGACTGGTACGCATGAACATACATCAACCTTAGGTTCCTTGGGATCTGTCTTACAGTAATTCACTTGAGTCCTCGGGCAACCGTAGTGATCACTACCCACCGTCGACAAGGCACCGAGGGCATTACGTGTCTCCCCCCGTTGTTTCCTGTAGCTCTCCAGGATGCAGCGCTCTGCTACCACCCTCCGAGGGAGGAGCTCGAGAGCTCTGTCAAGATCGCCATCGTCGAGCCACGCGCGTCGAGCCGCGAGCACATCTGGATGCTCACCAGGGCGAGGTCGAAGGATCAAAGAAACAGCATGGTGCCAGTCAGACTTGAGTAAAGCGAGCCCAATCGAATGCGTAGGGATGGCAGCCGTGCCAAAACGCTGCATACCTGAAATGGGCTATCAGAAGGGCATTCTCATAACGATTCCTGAAAATGAGTTACCGTAATAGTTGATGAATCCACACTCTTTAATGGAGTTCATCGCCTGGTCGAGCGTCTCGATGGAGTCAACTTGAACGTTTCTGTTGGCCGTTGATATGCAAACGTCATCATAACAAGCGAGATACTCACCTCAGGGTGATCACAAATGCATTTCCCTTCAGCATTCCGAGCTCCAGCGCGGCTTTTCGATAGATAAGGTCGGCTATCCTGACGCCACGCTCTCCTCTCTCCCGAATCGCGTCGTCAGCGCTGTGCCTCGTAGGGACACCATTGGCAAGTTTCCAGACATCTTCTACCGTCTTGGCGCAACGTCGTAGGGATACGCGCTGGACTGTTACTCCACGTTTATCCTTGGTACCGGCCGTGGAAAGATCTTTTACAGGAATGTGCAGAGTACGAGCAAGATATTGCAAGGCATCCTGCGTGTCTCGGTTCGTCTTCTGAAGTGTGAAATGTATGTATGGAGGGTAGGTCCCCCGTGGAGCGCGCTCGCCTCCTATAGGTGCTTGGGTTAGTGTGACGACAAGCAAAGAAATAAAGCCTGTTAACCCCCTCTTCTGCCACTAGCCCCGCTCCCTCTCGTGGCCCAGCGGATAACGATTCGCGATCCTTCATCGACGTTTGCAGAGTCATTCATTTCTGTCTCGCTGTCCAATTTGCCTCCAAATAATTCTCGTATGGCTTGGTGGAAGCCGGTGCGCGTTTGTTTCGAGACAATTGGCTATGGTACGGGACAGTTTAGTGAGACAGTGAGATGAAAGGGAAGAGCACGCACCTCCGATATCACTTTGCGATGATCTTCGCGAACAGCCTTCCCGCCACGTCCTTTCCTCCCGCCCCGATCTCTTCCTCTCTTGTTATTTCCTTTCTTCTCTTCTTCGTCCCCCCTCATCTCCACGTTTTTCTCTCCATCCATCGAACTGGAAGCGCCGCTCTCATTGGCCTTGGCGGCCTGCCGCCCTGACCAACCTGCATCGCTCACGAACGGAGGTTCGGGACCTTCAAGGAACATCTGTTTGACCTCTTCTATCTTCCCCGTGGACAAGAATGGCGCAAGACGAGTCGAGAATGAGTCCAGCCATGGTGTAATGGAGGATGTTCGTTGAGAACTGTCTCCGTGCAGCTCGTCAACAACCTTAACGGGTGCACCGGCATCAAGCTCTGCCTCTGTGTTTTCTTGCTTAACAGAAGGGTCCCCCGAAGTAAGGTCCGCATTGGCCTCAGACACTGACTCCCCTACATCTTTTGCCTTCTTCGCAGGAGACTTGGGCATTCCGAGGGATTTGATGTGAATGACGATACTGTCCTGGTCAACTTCATGGACCAAGAAGTCAGTGAACCTTCGAACAATCGGTGTCCATCTTTGGGAACAAGATTGAAGGCGCACCTCTGTTTGATGATACCACTTATTTTTGGAACATCCTTTGATATGTACTCCGAGATGCCCACGTCGGATTCCATGAGGCGGATGATTGCACCATTCTCATCCTGTAGAGGAGGCGGCGTTCCAAGTAGAGAATGGCTCGGAGGCAGAATAGTCTCACTTGTTCCAGCGTGAGCTGAGTCTGAGGGCGCTACATGCAGAGTTGCAGATAAATTAGACGCGGGACCTTGAGTGTTTAGCTCCTCCGTGGTATCTTCTACTTTTAACCTCTTTAAAGGTGGCGCTTCCAATGTGTTGTCATCCCCGCTCTCGCGGGGTAAGTTCGAGTGCATGCTAGAGGACAAGGTCCAAGTTCGCACCGGGCCGCAGGGTCCAAATTTTCAAATGTCGACCGCGAGTCGCAGCGACGACATCGGAGTGGTGATACGATGGCAGTTTATCTCAACACCTACGCCGACCGCGCAAAATCTCAAAATAATCCTGCTGCGAAGGAGCTCCTAGAAACAGCCGAGAGAAAGCAGTCGAACCTGTGTGTCAGCGTCGATGTGACATCATCCAAAGATTTCCTTGCTATCATCGACGCCGTTGGTCCATATGTCGCTCTCATAAAGGCAAGCCCCTACTTATACAATCCTCGCATTATTGATAAACGCCCTGACGATATCGAAGCTAGACCCATATCGATATCATCGAGGACTTCGAGTTTTCACTGATTTTTCGTCTACAAGAGCTCAGTGCCAAGCACGACTTTCTGATTTTCGAGGATCGCAAGTTCGCGGACATCGGTAAGTTTCTTAATACATCGCAGCCGATGTTGGTATTGTGAGCTGATTCTATATATTCCAGGAAATACTGTTGCCCTGCAGTACTCCTCAGGAGTGCATAAAATCGCTACATGGTCACACATCACCAATGCACATCCGGTACCGGGACCATCCATAATTAAAGGGTTGGCGACTGTAGGCCTCCCTCTACGCCGTGGCCTGCTTCTCCTCGCCGAAATGTCAACAGCAGGCACACTGGCGCGCGGTACGTACACGGAGGATGCGGTTCGAATGGCACGCGACGCGCGTGACTTCGTTATCGGGTTCATTGCTCAGCACCGTATGGAAGGTGTGGGCCTTGATGAGGGAGAAAAGGCGGACCATACTGAAGACTTTTTGATCTTGACACCCGGCGTGGGACTGGACGCTACGAGCGACGGTCTGGGCCAACAGTATCGTACCCCGGAAGTGGCCGTCTTGGGATGTGGAAGTGATATCATCATCGTCGGAAGAGGTATTTATGGTGACCCTCGGGACATGGACATCGGTGAGGTCCAGAGGCAGGCCAAAAGATACAGGGAAGCGGGGTGGAACGCTTACCTCAAACGCTTAAATTCCAGACCGGAGGTGAATAGCTGACATTAGCTGTTGAAGAGGGTGTATCCGTAATCGTGAATAAGAATTTATCTGTGACCGCGAACATGATCTGTGCTGAGTCGTGTCAGCTTGCGAGCGCTTTTGGTGGACCCGATTAGGCGCATACGCGTACGGCTCGGCTGTGGTAGCATTCTCCTCAGTGACCCGTGCCCAGCATTACGACCCTCTGTCCTGTGACGTACCGCAACGTACTCGCCTTCTCTTCATTTCTGACTTAATGGCCCAGCAAGCACAAATAGGAACCCAGGTGTCATTTCGATCTGCTCATCTCAACGAGCTTTTTCGACGCGACGAGGGAGGCTCCACCCAACCAGATGGTATGTCCGGGAATACCGAATATTGCAACCCAAATGACTCCTGCCACAGCCCAGAATGAGTCAGCCAAGAAGATGTGGATTGAATACATGAAAGAAGCCGAAAGGTACGATAACCGTGCTGCCAAATCCTGGAAGGACGACTCCAACGGTATACTTGTCTTCGTACGTCCAATCTGCTGATTCTACTGTTCATCGCAATGACAAGCCAGAAGACAGGTCTTTTCTCCGCGACTGTTAGCGCATTTATCATCGAATTCTACAAAAAGTTGTCTCCGGATCGGGGCCACCAAACAGTGGATCTTCTTTGCCAAATCTCACAACAGCTTCCCAATATCAGGAATATCACCTGTTCTCCACCACAGAGTGACCAGTCATTTTCTCCCGGTGCACCCATAATCTGGGTCATCGCAATGTGGATCATGAGCCTGTTACTCAGCCTGTCATCAGCTCTGTTTGCGACATTGCTTCAACAATGGTCACGCAGATACGTCCAAATGCCTCAGATCCCAAGCAGACCGAACGAGCGCGCGCGCGTTCGTTCATTTCTGTTCTTCGGTACCCGGAAGTTCAACATGCGCGCGGCAATCGAAACAGCCCCGACACTCCTTCACCTTTCAGTATTTTTGTTCTTTGTTGGCCTGGTGGTACTCTTCTACACCATTCACAGGACGGTGGCCATCATTGTCTCCATATCTGTCGGTATTTTTGCCCTGCCATACATCGCACTGACCATCCTTCCATACATCTATCACGACTGCCCATATCGGACCCCAATGTCAAACATATGGTGGTATATATCACACCCTTTCCTATATTCGGTATCCCTTTGCCTTCGTTGGCTGCTCACGAAATTCCATGACTGGATGGTGCCATATAATCTAGGCGAGGTTGCTTTCCACAGGCAGCGCATCCTCTTCTCGATGTTGGCATTCTTCCAACGCGCTGTCAAAAAGCATTGGCAGCGTCTCAAGGACGGTTTTCGGGAGACCATTGTAAAAGATGCACTCGAAGCATCAGACATCATTGATGCTGACGCACTCACCTGGTGGCTACAACGTCTTACGTTAGCTGAAGAAAGCAAAGCTCAAGATTTCCTGGCGTGTATTCCCAAAAAAGCCGTCGTTCAGCTCATGCACAACCCCAACGAGCCTGGGAGATCCATTTTCCGTGAACAACTCGTCACTCTCTTACGAAGTTGTGGACCAGGATCACTCGCAGTTGGACTCAAGGAGAATGAGCGCAAGGCCCGTCTGCAAGTGTGCCTAAACACTATCCACCGCATCGCCCTTGCCGCCGTTGACCCGGATTCGAATATCGACATCGAATTCGTGCGGAGCAACTTCGCAGATATCACCCGTATGCAGGCAATGTGGGCTGATTGGGACCCTGGCATCCGCATTGTTTCTCGGTCCATTTGTGCGTTGCTCGCGAGATGCCTCCTTCGCAGAGGGCTGCTCGATGCGTCAGACCTGGGTTGGCTACAAGACGTCACTGGGGAGCCGTCGAACATGATATTCAACTCAAGCATAGCCGTGCGGGACCATATGAATCTTAGAGCCTTCGTTTTCGGCGTCCTTTCAGGTCAGCAGGGCGACCTTGCGGCCAAGCATGCTATCTCTTTCACAGAAACACTCGCGATTCTCATGGACTCAGGAATTCAGAAACCATTCGATGGGCCAAAATTCCAGGAAGTGCTTCATAAACTCATTCGAGAAATAGAGCAGGAGACAACCGGAAGTAGTGCCGAAGTAGCTGGTAAATTACGCCGGACGTTCAGAGATCCCCTCCCATAGTCATCGAAGGCAAGTGTCAGGTGAGTCGTTGACGTTTAGACGGATGATGTCAACGATGTTCTGAACGTTCGCTTGCCTTTTCTGGTAGTTCTGCATTTCTGCATTTCTCTGAATCACACATGTCTATGTTTGGGAGACACTCTCGGCTAGTATACTATTCAGTGCAACCCTCTTCTCCTGCACATCCTCTTGGAGTGAAACATGTCGCTTTCTAACCCCAGGATCGCCCACTCGGAACTTCGGAAGAACTTCTCAAAAATGGGTAGCGTGCCAATTTGAACAGCGCCCCCATCACCAAGTGATGTAGTGATAGCTTTCAAGCTCCATTCCAGGCCTGTGTAGATTTGAGTCAAACCAAAAATAATAGTTGCCTTGTTCCTGATTGGTCTCATACAATAGACAATGAACCGATTTCGACAGCACACCTGTGTCTAAGCACGTGCACAAATATTGCTGTGGCCCGGCCTGCTCGAGCTCGAGCGGCATGAGTACTTCCCTACACTGTAGCTTGCAGTCTGTCCCTTCCGGGTCTTGGCGTAGGACACACACATTCCCACTAGCCCTTGTGTGCTGTGCTGGAAAAGCCGCCCGAATGCTAACTTTCCAAGGATCCATCCTCTTTTGTACGGCGTATCTTGGGTGCTGCAGCGTTTGACCAACTAGGTTTCACTGGGCAGTGGGCATTGGAATCCGAGTTCCAGTCGTTCGGCTGGCCGCTGGTCCAAAGCCAGATAATAGCTCCCAGTATTTTCCGAGTCGGCGTTCAGCTCTTACCGACCGCCCCCTATCCTGTCACATACCTCAGTGAACTCGCCTTCTCTTCACCCCAGAGTAAATAACCCAGCATATGCAAATGGGAACCCATGCGCCATTTACTTACCTCAATGAACTATTCCTACCAGAGGTGGGAGGCCCTGCACAACAAGATGGTATGTCCGGGAATCCTAGTAGCGAACATTGAACCCTGAATAGCCCTGCTGCCGCAGCCCAGGATGATTCAGGGATCTGGACAAAGTATTTGAGCGATGCTCAAATGTACGATAACAGTATCTCTGACTCCTGGAAAGCAAACTCAGACGGCATACTTGTCTTCGTACGTCCCAATCTACTGATCCCACTGTTCATCGCAATGACAAGCCAGAAGGCGGGCATTTTCTCCGCGACCATTGGCATATTTATCATCGAATTCTATAAAGTGTTGACGCCCACTGTAGATAACGAGTCGGAGATGGTGAAGCTCCTAGGTCAAATCTCAGTTCAACTTTCTGATATCAGTAACGGCGTATCTGCGCCGAATTCAACGGAGCTGCCAATACCATTCGCACCAGTTTTTTTCCCCCCTACAGCCATGCGCATCGTCATTGCAATGTGGTTGACAAGCCTGTTACTCAGTCTGTCATCAGCCCTATTTGCGACATTACTCCAACAATGGGCTCGCAGATATACCCGAGAAGTCCGGATCCCAGACAAGCCCAGCACACGCGCGCATGTTCGGTCAACTCTGTACTTCGGCGCCTACAACTCCAGCGTGTACTGGATAGTAGAAATGGCCCCAACTCTCCTTCACCTTGCAGTATTCTTGTTTTATTCTGGCTTGGTGATACTCTTCTACTACATCGACAACGTCCCGGCCTCAGCTGCCGTCGTATCCGTTGCCGCCTTCGCCATGCTGTACATGTGGCTGTCCATCCATCCTTTCATCCATTACGATGGCCCATATTATACCCCGTTGTCAATCATCGGTTGGTATACACTACAACATTCCCTCTTGGTAATCTCCTCTTGCCTTCATTGGCTCCTAGGGACACTATGTTACTGGATGGTGCCAGAAACTCTATGCGGCACCCAATGCTTTGGTCAGCCTACATTCAACCGGTTAGTTCGATACTTTGAAGGCGTTGTCCAAACGCGTTCGCAACTTCTCCGAGACGGTTTTCGGACAACCACACGACGATGGACATTAGGAACATCAAATAAAATTGCCCTCGATGGACTCTCCTGGTATCTTGGACTTCCTGAGCTTGCCGAACAAAGCAAGGTTCAAGAATTCTTTGCATGTATTCCGGAAGAAACCATCGTCCAACTTATGCGCCACCCCAGCTGGCCCTCGAAACCCGCTTTTCGAGATCGGCTCCTCATTCTCCTACGAAGTTGTGAACCCGGCCCGCGCGCAGTTGGACTCAACGAGAATGAACGCAGGGTGCGCTTACTAGTGTGTCTACACACTATCCTCCACATCGCCCACGCTGCCGCGGTCATCCCAGAGACCGATATCGACGTCGAATTCGTGCGGAACAACTTCGCAGATATCACAAGTATGCAGGCGAGGTGGGTCGATAGTGACCCTGGCATCCGTGTTGCTTCCCGCTCCATTTGTGCATTGCTTGCGAGATGCCTCCTGCGCAGATTCACGGTACCGCTCAATGCATCAGAGCTACGTTGGCTACAAGATGTCACTGGGAATCCCTCAGACAGGATAGACCAAGCGCACATTGCGGAGCGGGACCGTATGAACCTTGAAGCCTTCGTTTACGGTGTCCTCTCAGGTCAGCAGGGTGACCTTGCAGCCGAGCATGCTACCTCGTTCACAGAAACACTCGCGGTTCTCATGGACGCAGGAACCCAGAGGCCCTTCAATCAAGTCATATTCCAAGAACAGCTTCGTGGTCTCATTGAACGGATAGAACGACACGCAATTGATGGCGATGCCATAACTGATAAATTACGCCGGATGTACCAACTCCCGTAATCATCAAGTATGTTAGCCAGGTTGTTGACGTTTGGGCGGGTGATGTCAACGGTATCGTGGATCTTTACGTCGTGTGACGATATGCTAATCGTTCCCTCTCTTTGTCTGATGGTTCCTATTGTCCTCTGATATGTCTACTTTACTCTCTCTCTCTTTGAATTACATTTGTCCTCTATATTGGCGATTCTCTCGGAATATAGGCCGTTCTTCTGATCACTAGGTTTCCATATAGCCAATACGGTATAATGCGGTTGCCTCAATTCCTCTGGTATCTGAGTTTCATTCGTCTGTTTTCTTAGGAGATCAACCCTTTGTTGCCTGTTCACGAATCACATGACTGGATGGTGCCATATAATCTAGGCGAGGTTGCTTTCCACAGGCAGGCAGCCTGTGGAAAGCGACCTCGCGAGCCTGGGAGATCCATTTTTCGTGAACAACTCGTCACTCTCTTACGAAGTTGTGGACCAGGATCACTCGCAGTTGGGCTCAAGGAGAATGAGTGCAAGACCCGTCTGCAAGTATGCCTAAATACTATCCACCGCCATCAGGAAATTGGCTAAAATATCATGATGGCTTGTGGGGTTATATCATCTATTGTGACTTAATATTGATGGTGTGACTTGGTTGCTATCCCATGTTGGGCTCATAATGCCCCAGGAGGCACCCCTGGGTTTCATGATAAAGGGTGATACATTCTGACCTTGAGCCTACTAGTCCAGCACCTCACCTTACTTGAATCATGCGTGATCACACTGTTTCCCAACATTATGAGTCTTTTTCAAGTGCACCCTCGATGCATGAGGTCATCATGTTAGTACCAGTACAGTCACGTTATGATCATCGACACTCAGACATCTCATGTGACTTTAGCTATGAGTATATTTTCTTTTTTTCATCCTTTCTTTCTTTTCCCTCAGTTTGTTTCCTCTTATTCCGAACTGAGGGTGAGTCGTCCTTATGATTTGTACACCGTTCTATGTTTCTTACTTGTTGTAGTCACCCCGCGTCAGGTAGATATCAAATACAGTTCGTTTCCTCTTATTCCGAACTGAGGTCACCCCGCATCAGATCTAATAGGTTATGGGCCCTGGTGCCTGTCTGTGACCATTATCATTATCCCCTTATCCTGATCACCTACATGGCTTAACTTGAAACATGTCTTCTGGGAACACTAATCTGACCAATCCTGCGCCTAACCCTACTGCGCCTAACCCTGTCGGTTCAACTGCCCCCTCGACTAATACTAATGCTGACTCTACCAATCCTACTGCTACAGCCGGTGGTGGTGGTGGTGGCTCTGCTGTCACGGACAGACTCTTGGTACGTTCAGAAGGACAGCCTCTGTGAAAATTTTACTATACATGTTCTGGTCTGTTCGAACTACTGTACAAACTGGTGCATCGCTATGAGGTTCCCTGGATCGCCTGAGGATCCATGTACTATTTGCTGTGTCCATGACTCATACTGACTCGTCCCGGATGTATACTGTACTTGTGGGCAGTGTCCCAGCATTGTTCCAGACCTAGGATCGGTACTAGTAGTATTACGATCCTTCTGTATTTAAGAGAGACTTGATACGAAGTTGAGCCTTAAGCTCGACTTAATTCTCAACTTGTAGCTTCTTCACACCGTCTGCCTAAGAGGATAAGGGATCACCATCCAGTCTATCCCCTCTCCTCTCATCAATTGTGTGACAGAGTCTCTTGGTCGCTCGTCTAGCTTCGCTCCCTCAAGACTCTACCTAGTCTACCTGCTTAAAGGCGCAGGTGTATACCGCTTAAGCTTGAGCGTTAAGCAAGCACGTCCTTAGCTACACTACTTGGAAGGTTTAATCGTCCGTACTCGTTCGCATTAAACCTCCCAACTTGTGTCCACACCAGTGCTGGGTGGATTGTTGACTCCGTCTACATTCCTATTTGCACTTGTGTTTCAGAGCATCAAAGAGCGAGTGACTACTCACTCTTCTTGCTCTGATAAGCTTGCTAGGTCTGCTTGACCTCGCTCTTGCAAGCCCTCTAAGTCCAAGGCCCGCTACAGCCTTAACATCTGCCAATACTGGTTCCACCAATCTCTCTACAGGCACTACAAATGTTAAACCATCCCCCCAAGCCCCCACTGGGACTGGAACTACGCAGCCTTCCCAACCTTCCACCAACACATCTGGCTCTGGAAGCATCACTCTTACGGAACGACCCGTGGCTGATCCATCTTGGCCCAGTAGTCTGATACTCGATCTTGCGCAAGGAAACTGGCCTGAGTGGAGTCAGCGCTTGAGCCTCCTAGCTGATAGGCTTCTTGTTTCTGGTTACCTAAAAGGAACTCTCACATGCCCCGATCTGACAGCACATCTGACAGCCAATCTTGTCTGGGATGGGAACGATAAATCTCTGCGCACCTTTATGCTTGAACGTGTTACCTCCACCGAATTCAACTTCGCTTCCACTTTTGATACTTCCCACACCTTATTCGAAGGGCTTCGCATGCGACATGAGAAATTGGGCTTACATGCACAAATCAATCTCATATTGAAGGGATTCAGTATCTACTACAAGCCCTCGGTCGACATGATGGTTACCTCAAAGGAGTTGTTCGACCTCCATGATCGGATGAAGAAAATGGGGAAAATGGATGAAGATCAGATCTTCCTCGTGTTTATCATCAACACCCTTGGAAAACATTACCCTCAGCTTCAGTCCACCATCCATCAGTTGACCGACGATCCTAATTTCACGGCAAATGACACCTTGCGACGCATCGCTACGGAAGCCACACTGTCAAAAAGGTGAGGGGAACTGGGAATTCAGTCTACATCAGTGGCACTATTGGCTTCGGACTCTGGGGGAAAACATCCAGCCATCGTTTGTACGAATTGCAAAAGACTCCACCACACGATTGACTTTTGTGTTAAACCTGGAGGGAAGATGGCTGGTCGGACAATGGAAGAGGCAAAAGCTGCTCAACGCACGGCTGCAGGGAAGGCTCCACGTTCATCGCGAGGAGGAGGTCAATCAGTGAATTTGGCTACCACTTCTGGAAGTACCACTGCTTTGGCGACATCTACATCTTCACACGCTACTGGCACCAGCACAGGATCACCACCGACAGTTGCAGCACCCACGTCCTCCACAAATAGTCAGAATGCTGTTACCAATCCCCCTCCAACGCAAGCGATCATCATCAATGGAATATCCTATATTCCTGCTCCCACTTCGGGAATTCCCCTTCCACCACAATCTGCCAATTTCTGCGTCCTTCCCGCATTACCACCGACTATGAGCGACTTAACCAAAGTCAGGTCCTTTGTTGCCCTTGATGAGCCCCCAAAGGCGTCACTCAAGTGGGAAGATTACTCCAGGGTTGCTGATCTATCCAATGCTGAGACAAACACAGCCAATGCCTATACTGTTCCCTACGCTGCCATGAGAATTATGGAGTCCCCTTTCGTACTTGACACCAGGGCTACCTGCCACATTTCTCCGGAACGTACAGACTTCCAGACAATGACCTCGATTCCCCCTCATCCAATTAAAGGCTTAGGAGGAGCTTGCATCTATGCTACCGGGCTTGGAACCATAGAGCTCTCAGTGGGACCCGGACAGCGCCTCATCCTACAGAACACCCTCTTTGCCCCTGCCTCGACCGTTCATCTTATCTCAGTAATCACACTCAATTGGGACAGTAAATGCCTTAGCTGTTTCGACGAAGATTTTTGCTGGGTAATGGACAAGAAAAGTGGCTCTGTCATCGCGCGCGGTGAGGTCTTGCCAACCAAAAACCTCTACACTATCAAATCCTTCCTCCCCGACGTCGTCCCTCTTGGTCCTTCTTCCACAATTGCCCCAAATCAGTCCAGCCACTACGCAACTCATGTTCCTGACATCAAAACTTGGCATCGTCGACTCGGCCACTGTAATACGCGCGCAATCATCGATATGGCTCGAAACAACATCGTCAAAGGTATGCCAATTGATCTCTCTCAAATGCCACCAAAATGTGACCATTGCATTCTCGGAAAACAGGCCCAGACTACGGTGCCCAAAATGCATGAGGGATCGAAGGCTACTAGACGGTTGGAGAGGGTCTTCATCGATTTATGTGGGCCAATGTCGGTTACATCTAGATCTGGGCGTTTGTATGCCATGAATATTATCGATGATTACTCAAGCTATGTCTGGACTATCCCTCTTCAGGGCAAGGATGAGGCAGCACAAGCCTTACAGGACTGGCATTGTGCAGTCGAAAATCAATCCGGTGAACGCCTCAAGGCCTTTGTGACAGACAATGGCGAATTAGTATCCCATTCCATAGCAACCTGGTGTGCCCAACATGGGATTGACCACATGCTCACCACACCTTACACATCGGCTCATAATGGTTGGGCAGAACATTTACATTGAACGTTGCTTGATAAGGCATGAACAATGTGCTTGGCTTGCAACGCTCCTGCCTCCCTGTGGGATGAATTCTGTGCTACAGCGGCTTATCTGACCACTCTAACTGCCACTTCTTCCTTGGAAGGAAAGACACCCTACGAACTCTGGTTCGGGCAACCTCCATCCCTCTCGCATCTACATGAAATCGGCTGCAAAGCATTTGCCCTCATCATGACTCATAATCCGAAGCTCCTACAATGTTCTGTGCCTTGTGTCCTCATCGGGTATGCTCCACACACTAAGGCTTACCGGCTATGGAACCCTGCTTCTGGACGAGTCTTCAATTCCTTTCATGTGACCTTTGTTGAGCACTTGGATGATCTACCAGCTGACCTCCTCCCAGGCACGATCGTGAACATGGATGATGGCAACATCCCCCCTTCCTGGGAGGCAGTCACTTCTGGTAGTATCAAACCCAATTCTTCTGTCGTTCCTTCTGATTTCATTAACATTCCTTCCCCAACTTCTTTTTCTCCTAATTCTTATACCATACCTTCCACTTCTTCCACTCAAACGCCCATTGCTTCTAATATTCCTCAGAACTCTGCACCGAACCTTCCAGCATTACCTTCTAATTTACCCTCATCACTTCCTTCTTCGACTGTTACCCAAAACATTCCCACTTCTTCGAATTCTATTACGTCTTCCGCTCTACCTCCCCCTACACATGTCGACCCACCTGAGCCTCCCACATGTGCTCCTTCTCCTGTGACTCCCCCTTTTTCTGCCATCCCCGATCCTCCTTCTCCTCTCACTCCCCTTCCCCCTTCCCCTCCTCCCCTGCGTCGTTCCTCCCACATACCCATCCCATACTCTTGAGCAATTACCAATGATGGGCTCCGCCCCGATTCCCGTCTCTCCAGTGCATTATCTGACGTCTGTGCTTCCACACTCCATTGAAAGGAGGAGCGTGTCACCTGTCAAGCTGGACAATCCAACGATCACTCCGAAGCCTTCCTGTCAGAGTTTTCTCCCCTCTGTGAGACTCACCTCCTCATTCCCACTGACCTCAACATAGGCCACTTTTCCCCCATTCTCTCTATTGAGGAAGCGCTCTCCGCCATCGCCGACGGCACCCTTGAACCCACTATTGACTCAGGCGACGACCCCTCATGGGAGGAAGCACTTGCTTCTCCAGAGCGCGAATTCTGGGTTGCCAGAGGCCATGAGGAACTCAAGAGTCTGGAGGACCTAAAAGTCTTTGTTCTTGTCCCACATGCTAGCGTTCCTTGTGGCCAGCGACCCCTAAAAGGGAAACTGGTCTGCAAGCGTAAATGAGACGACACAGGGAAGATAGTTCGGTACAAGGTACGGTATGTGGCAAAGGGTTATGCTCAACACTACGGAGTCGACTACGAAAAAACCACCGCACCGACAGTCCATCTTGAATCATTCCGCTCGCTCTTACACCTTGCCTCTTTGCTTGACTGGGATATACAACACTTTGACATAAAAACAGCTTTTCTTCATGGAGAACTTCCGGAGAACGAGACTATGTATATGGAACAGCCACCAGGATTCAAGGCAGCTGGAATGGAGGATTGGGTGATGAAGCTGTTGCGGAGTATCTATGGGATGAAACAAGCCAGTCGGGTCTGGAACAAAACATTTGATAGGGAGATGAGGAGACTAGGGTTCAAGCGGCTTTCCAGTGAGTGGTGCATATATCGCTGAGAGACTCCCACCGGGATTATCATATTCGTACTTCACATGGACGACATCATATCAGCTGGCTCGTCCCGCGCTGAGAATGAACACTTTAAAGCCCAACTCAAGGCGAAATGGGATATCAGCGACTTAGGCCCGGTGAAGTTTGCCCTCGGTATCGCCATCTCACAAGATCGAGAGTCCAAAACCATTTCCATTTCCCAATCCGCCCTCATTGACTGCATCGTAGAACAATTCAATCAGCAGGACGCCCATCCAGTCGACATCCCCATGGTCACAGGGTTACAACTATGCCAACCCAACAAATCTCTGCCAACCCCACCCAAGATTCAAACATGGGCAGAACGTACACCATATCGCTCATTAGTCGGGAGTCTCATGTATGTTGCGGTCGGCACCCGTCCTGACATCGCGTATGCGGTGGGTCATCTGGCCTCCTTCCTCGACTGTTACAGACCTGAACATTGGGATGCCACGATTCGAGTTGTCCGCTACCTGAAGGGCACACGTTCATTATCTCTGGTTTTAGGAGGACAAGACCCGCTCTCGCTGAGTGGCTATTCCGATTCCGATTCCGCCAACTGCCCAGACACTAGTCGCTTGATCAGTGGCTACTGTTTCTCTCTTGGCTCAGGAATAATTTCCTGGGGCTCGCAAAAACAGAAGACCATTGTGGATTCCTCTTGTTATGCCGAATATATTGTGCTGCATGATGCATCACGTGAAGTAGTTTTCCTGAGGGAACTGCTTAGCGGTCTCCACTTCCTCCCATCTTCTCCCACTCCTATCCACTGCGACAACAATGCTGCGTCCATACTATCCGAGGACCATGTATGGCACACTCGTGTCAAGCATATTCGCGTCAAGTATCATCTTGTCAGGGAACTTGCGTCGGAAGGGGAGTTAACTGTTACTCGGGTCAGCTCAGCGGACAATATTGCGGACATATTGACCAAGCCGTTGGGGCATGCAGATTATCTGCATTTGCGTCACCTGTTGGGATTGCGTGCAGAAAAGAGTGTCTAGAGTTATGTGATAGAGACCATGGACTCTTTTATTTCAAAAGGACTTTCTTTTTATTCCCTTCCTTTTTTTTACTCTCTGCTAAAACTACGATATCCGATTGAGGAGGAGTGTTAGTACCAGTACGGTCACGTTACGATCACCGACACTTGGACATCTCATGTGACTTTAGCTACAAGTATATTTTCTTTTTTTCATCCTTTCTTTCTTTTCCCTCAGTTCGTTTCCTCTTATTCCGAACTGAGGGTGAGTCGTCCTTATAATTCGTACACCATTCTATGTTTCTTACTTGTTGTAGTCACCCTGTGTCAGGTAGATATCGAATACAGTTCATTTCCTCTTATTCCGAACTGAGGTCACCCCGCGTCAGATCTAATACATCACCACCTGTTAATGAGTGTATGAGGAGTTTGCAATCTCAGATAGACTAGCCACGATGTTGTCAACATTTTATTGTATTCACAACCCAATACAGGAGTGTTCTCACAAGATTAATAGATTGCTACAAGAAGACAAACAACTTATGATTCACAAATTAGATTATAAACAGAATGGTGTATGGTCCCCCTAGCTAGTACTCAGGTTCATTGCAACTGCACTTTGCACAAGCCTCTTCCTGGATGTGTCGTTTACACCTGACTGCAGCTTGATTACAAAACATATCAGTGAGGACAAACGGGAAGACATGGGAGGCATACTGAAGTACAAAAGTCGGGGTTATTATGGGTGAAATGGTCTAGGATTGAATCAGCACAAGGCATTGCCGAATCGAGTTGATCGTGACTCACTGCTGCTCTTCTGTGCTAGTCTGAGGTCATCTGGTGAAGAGTCTTTCCAAAGACAATAACATATGCCAGGCAATCCTCCTAAAAGTTGTGGTTGAAGGGGGGTTTAGCTTCGCATAAGGGTGGAAAAGTGGCTGGACTGATGATTCATCTGTGACTTGGTATTATGCCCTAGCATCATGCTATGGCATAGGGAACAATATGTATGGTTCGTGATTGATAGTTCGTTAACTGCACTTTAAACCTGAAAATGGTGTATTAAAGCTGGAAGGAGCCTTCATGGAAGAAGGGACAACTAGGATAGTCTCACCGCACCATGAGGAGAAGAAGAACACAGGTGGGGGTTGGGGCGGAGGGATTTCAATTGGAGCCGCTTCTTTTATGGGGTCTTTGGTGCAATTTTTTTTTGTTGGCATGTTGACACCACGTCATTGATTAATCTGCGTACACATCTCGATAGCAACCGAATGCCACTGCCAGGATCAAACTCATTGGCACGACCGAGGGAGTTATCACTGCCGAGGCCGAGGTGCTAGAGGCCCAAGCAGAGAGTGAGGTTGCTGCAGAGTCGACATAGCAATGTGAGGGGACTCAACTGAGGGCGAGCACATGCTCGAGAGGTCACTGCCGCAAGGAGACATGAGCATGAGTGCGAGTGTGAGCCTGACTGACTGCTGCAAGGGGCCTCGGCTGAGTGCATATGTAGACCCAATAAGGTGCCATGAGAGAGCGCCACAGGAGGTGGGCATGCATACAACGACACAGCTCGACTGAGGAAGAGCGCAGGCTTGAGGTGCAGTCCCAAGGAGCCTGATCAAGCACGAGCTTGATCGCACTTCGCTACCATGAGAGGACCCAATAGAGGGCATATGCAGGCCCAACTTTCCACCACAATTTAGTCCGAAAGAATAAGAGCATGTACTCAGGGCACTGCTGCTGCAAATCAGACCGACAAGGTATGAAGGCAAGTGCGTTCTGGGGTCACAAGCCTGAGAATGTGGAAGAGAGGGTGAGCATGGGCTCGAGCTGATGCTACCACTGAGAGAAGGTGTGACTGAATGCACCTCATGGCTGAGAAAGATGCCACTAGTGGACATCCCAACCATTTCGAAGGCAAAGGGCATTTGCAAGCTCAAGGGTGAATCCACCTTGGAAGGAGAGGCACGACACAACAAGGCCTTTTGAGGCCAGATGAGTGACTGCAGCGGGTATCGTTGATAACCCCACAGGTACAGCCTTGTCACCTAAAAACCCAGCCAGAGTCACAGCTGTCATTGCTTTGAGGGCCATCGAGCAAGTGCACTGCTTGTTCAACACTGGAGGCAACAGCAGACGCTAGATGACTGTTAGATGTGGGTAGCCACTGGCATGTTTGTCACACATCTATCACACACCATCACACTCATAAGTTACCTCTCTCCCATCACCGATCATTGAATAAAGCAGTGTGTACGCTCCCATTCTGGAGAGACATAAGAAGAGGCAGGACTCGGTGTTGAAGGAGAGGCTGCAAGATGTTATCATGAGATCGGCAAGATGGGACAAAGAACTTATGATGTAACATGAGATAATTCCAACACCATCTTGTCCTCACGGATGACTTTTGGTTCAATGACAATCCCATAAGTAGCTCACAAGGTGAAACTACCTGGCGTTAGTCTCTCATGGACTCTGCACAGCCAGACAGATGACACATTTTTGATTACAAGTATGATAAGAGCCTGTGCTTATCTTGTGAGTATAACAAAAGATATGACAGTGCGTGATGGCCCGTATGGGGGCATGATCCAGGTCTGGGCCGGAGGAAACCCGTGAGCATTGCGATGCCTCATCGAATTTTTTCCAATTTCCTGATGGCATCACCCTTGCCACCATTGACCCAGATTCCAATATCAACATCGAATTCGTACAGAGCAACTTTGCAGATATCACCTGTATGCAGGCAATGTGGACTGATTGGAACCTGGCATCCGCATTGTTTCTCAGTCCATTTGTGCATTGCTCACGAGATGCCTCCTTCGTAGAGGGCTGCTCGATGTGTCAGACCTGGGTTGGCTGCAAGATGTCACTGGGGAGCCGTCGAACACAATACTCAACCCAAAAATAACCGTGCGAGACCATATGAACCTTAGAGCCTTCATTTTCAGCGTCCTTTCAGGTCAGCAGGGCGACCTTGCAGCCAAGCATGCTACCTCTTTCACAGAAACACTTGCGATTCTCATGGACTCAGGAAACCAGAGATCCTTCAATAGGCCCAAATTCTAAGAAGAGCTTTATAAACACATTTGGGAGATAGGGCAAGAGACAACTGGAAGTAGTGCCCAAGTAGCTAGTAAATTATGCCAGATGTTCAAAGATATCCTCCCATGATCATTGAAGACAAGTGTCATAAGTCGTTGACGTTGAGATGGGTGCATCAGCAACCCGTCCATATGCTTTTTGTACTTATTTGCCTTTTTAAAGAAAACAAGCACAAATTCAGAAAGTAGTGAGCTCCTTGTCACAAGGAAAATCACTACTTGTTTTAGCAAAATCTACCTATTTACCATGCTTTTCTGCAGTGTAGTGATACTTTCTAATGTTTACAGTACTGCCAATATAACAGTATAATGAGCAGGTACTACAGTGAATACTTGTCTGAACTAGATGTTCCATTTCATTGTACTTTTTGGAGTGAATTTGCTTGCAAAAGTAGATGTACTTTTAAGAGCAGCTCAGAATTGGGTCTGACAAGTAAATGATATTCCTTTTTGGGCTTTTTTATAAAAAAGGCAAAAAAGTACAAAAAAGCACAAAAAAGCATTTGGACCTGTTGCTGATGTGATGTCCACGAGTGGATCTGCGCATTGTATGATAACGGCGTTCTGTGTTGAAGAGCAGCGCTGTGCTGTGCTCGACTTGGCTGCCTCGTTCCCGCTCGGTGCCACGGACAGCCGCTGTGTCGGCACCATGCCTGTTACCTTACTCCCTATTACTCTGTTCCGTGACGTCGCTTACCCTACAATTGCCAATCCTCACCTACTTCCGTCCTCTCGCATTCTACTCTAGTAACCGCCCGTACCTACCGTGTTTGCCGCTCCTTAAGTACTTTTTCCTGCCAGCTCAACACACCTCAGTTCGTGCCCTCCGCGTGCACCACTGAGGTGAGCTTTCCGTTCGTTACCTATCCTTTCCACACCAGTACTTACACCTAGCACAGTTCTGTCTCCTGTTTGCTAGGTGAATATACACAGTTCGTGCCCTCCGCGTGCACCACTGAGTTCTGTCTCCTGTTTGCTAGCTCCGTCGCCATCGTGCGCTGCAAAACCCCATCACCTACTGATTGCTACAGGTTATGGGCCCTGCCCTGCCCGGAAATACCAGCTCTTCATCCTCATCCGCTCTGCCTGATACAATGTCCACACCTTCATCCTCGTCGAATGCCGCCTCCGTCGCTGACCACCTCTATGCCCAAATTCCCCGGCTCAACTCCGAAGGAGCCAACTGGGCTGTCTTCAGCATGCGCTTCCGGGAAGCCATGGAAACATCCGGCCGCTGGGAACACTTTGATGGCACCTCCACACGTCCTGTCCCTGCAGATAAAGACAAACACTCAGACGATGAAAAAGAGGCCATAAAGCAATGGGACAAGGAGGACCAGCTTGCTCGCTTCCTCCTCATGCAGCGGCTCCCGGATGAAACAGCAATGGAGGTATGCAACTACAAAACAGCAAAGGAGCGTTGGAGCGCAGTGAAGCAGGAGTTCACAGCCAAGAGCATATATGCCAAGAACGACCTTGAGCAGGAGTTCCTGGAAATGCGTTGCCCGAAGGGGGGGGACCTGCGTACCTTCCTAACAGGCCTCCGGACAAAGCGCAACCAGCTCAAGGCTGCCGGTGTTGTCATCAGCGACCGTGATTACGAGCGGACAGTCCTCAGGAGCATCCCCGACGAGCTTGCAAAGTTTGCCTCATCACTGCTCACATCCGCGCGCCTCACCAGCAGCACCGCCGTCGATATGACAGTCCTCATCCAGTCCATATGTGAGGAGGCTGACCGGCTGAAGAACCGCCGTGCCCAACACCAGCAGGTGCAAGGCCGGGGCAAGCAGAGAGGCCAAACGGATGAGGCCCTCGCTGTCACAAATGCATCCAGCAATGGCAACGGACGAAGGAAGCGCCGCCCAGGGAACTGCAACAATTGTGGCAGGCCGGGTCATTGGGCGCGAGAGTGCTGCTCCCCAAAGAAGGAAGAGAGCGGGAATGCGCAGTCAGCACAGGCATCCTCCGGGACAAATAACAAGTCCGAGAATAAGCCAGTGGGCTCCGCAAATGCAGTGGTCATCGACGATGATGAAGGCGATGGCTTCTGGTTGGTTGAAGAGGAGGATGAGGAGGTTGCCCCGGCGCATTACACGAGCGCGGAACCGGAACCCCTATTCGATGGCCCAGGTGATTTTGAAGTCCCGGATGCCGAACTCGAAAGCCTTGAAGAGTTCCTTCCTTGGAGCGGTCCAGCAGACTGGCTCGACAAGGAGGGGGAGGACTGGGACCTTGAGGAGGAAGTCGACGCCGTCATCACACCATTTGAAGATGACAGCTCCCCGCGCACGGAATTATACGATTCTGGTGCCACGAGACACATTAGTCCATATAAATCCGACTTCACCACCTACTCACCTTTGTCGCCGCCCGTCTTCCTGAATACTGCCAACCAGCAACGCTTCCAAGCTATAGGCAAAGGGACACTGTCAGTACGTCTACCAAATGACGGCACTGAAGGTCGCCTCACCTTGAATGACACCCTGCATGCACCAACCGTCGGCTACACTCTTGTCTCCCTCGGAGTCCTCGATGAGGAAGGCTATCACGCCCATATTGGGGATGGACACCTCCAACTCATGTCACCAGAGGGGGAGCAGATAGGGTGCATAGCACGCACCCAACGCCGCCTGTACCGAGTCACACATGCACTCGAGTACGCCAATTCTGCAGAGCTTGTCTCGACCATGGAGCTTCACAAACGCCTCGGGCACATTGCAGTCACAAGTGCCAGGAAGCTCGTCGAGAGCGGAGCTGTCACTGGGATCGAGCTTGACCCAAACTCGCAAGAGCATGATTGCGACGCCTGCTTGTATGCACGCGCAACCCGCCTGCCTATCCCTAAGCCACGGATCAGCAAGCCAGCTGACCACTTCGGCGATGAGATCCACACCGATGTTTGGGGACCAGTGGCCATTGCCACGCGCCAGGGACGAAAATATTTCGTCACATTTACGGACGACGCAACCCGCTTTACAATCATATACCTGCTGAGGACAAAAGACGAAGTGTTAGAGGCATACAAATCTTTTGAAGCCTGGGCACTCACTCAGCAACATTGCAAAGCTATCAAGGTACTTCGCTCCGATCGCGGAGGCGAGTACCTAAGCGGGGCGTTCACCAAACACCTGGCCGCAGCAGGCACAGCACGAAGGCTCACGACGCATGATACACCACAGCTCAATGGCGTGGCCGAACGGCTGAACCGTACGCTCCTCGAGCGCATCCGTGCCCTCGGGTATTCGAGTGGCCTCCCCAAGTCATTATGGGGCGAGGCGCTGCGACACTCCACCTGGTTGAAAAACCGCACGGCGACGCGCGCGCTCGACGGAAAAACGCCATTTGAGGCGTTATACGGCCGTCCTCCGAACCTGTCCAAATTGCGCCTATGGGGGTGCACCGTCCTCGTACATGACGCCGAGGGATCAAAACTTGATGCCCGCGCGCGTGAAGGGCGATGGTTGGGGCTCGATACAGATGCAAAAGCGCACCGTGTGTTCTGGCCCGGCACCGGAACCGTTACCGTCGAACGAAATGTCTATTTCGGGTCGTCAGTGCTGCTTGAGGGGGAGGAAACCATGATACCTACTGCCAGAGGCGAGCAGCACGCCGCCCCGAGCACTCCCGCGATCCACACACCGCTCCCGTCACCCGCACCGGCCGCCATGCCAAGCCAAACACCTACACACCAAAGTCCACCCGAGGACCCGCCGCCACCGTTACGGCGATCTGCACGCCTGCGGAAACTCTCGCGTATAGCGCGCGACATCCAAAACGGCGAAGGCAGTGCGCACACGCGTGGCCTGCAGACACCCGGCTCGCTCGCCGAGGACGCCGAAGAGGCAGGGGGAGTGTGGGCCGTCATCGATGGCATGCTTGAATTGCTCGAAGATTTTGAAGATCTTGAGCATGTGTTCGCGGCGGAGACGGCAGATGCCGAGGCACTCGAGCCTCGCACCCTCGCTGAAGCCAAACGCAGGCCAGACTGGCCGCTGTGGGAGAAGGCGATCGAAGAGGAGTTGGCCACATTGAAGGCCGCCGGCACATGGAAACTTGAAGAGGCCCCTCCTGGGGCAAACATAATCGGCTCGAAATGGGTGTTCAAGGCGAAAAAGGACGCCGCGGGGAACATCGCCCGCTATAAGGCCCGCCTAGTTGCCCAAGGTTTCAGTCAGATTGGAGGTGTCGACTATGACGACACATACGCACCTGTGGCTTGTCTTGCATCGTCCCGTGCCATCATAGCGATGGCAAACCGACTCGGTCTTGAGTTGCACCAGATCGACATTAAAGGTGCTTACTTGAACGGCGTACTCAACGAAGGCGAAGTGTTGTACATGCAACATCCGCCCGGTTACAAGTCACATGACGCGGGTGAACGTTTCCTCCGCCTGTTGAAAGCCTTGTACGGACTCAAACAAGCTGGACAACGCTGGTACCAAAAGCTCAAGGAAATCTTCATCTCCCTCGGTTTCACTCAGTGCTCTGTCGATCAAGCCGTATTCTTCAAGTTTATCAAGGTCGGAAATCAAATCATTATTGTGGCAGTACACGTCGACGACTGCACAATTGCCGCCAGCACACGCCACCTCATCGACGAGCTCATCGAAGGGCTGGGGCTGCACGTCGAGGTCACTGACCTCGGCGAGCTCCACTGGATGCTCGGCATCGAGATCCAGCGCGACCGCGAAGCCGGCACCATCCACCTCTCTCAGCGGGCCTACATCGAGTCCATCATCCGCCGTTTCAACCTCTCAGACGCCAAGCCTCTCTCGTCGCCAATGGACCCTCAAGTCCGCCTCACCAGCGAACAGGCACCAGCGAGCGCAGCCGAATTCGCGGCCATGCGTGACGTGCCCTACCGAGAGGCCGTCGGCGCACTCAACTGGGCCGCATTGGCCACGCGCCCCGATATCGCATTTGCGGTGTCAACCGTCGCCCGTTTCGCAGCAAACCCCGGGCCTGCCCATTGGGAGGCCGTCAAGCGCATATACCGCTACTTGGCCGGCACGCGCGACCTGTGGCTGACCTACGGAGAAACGAAGCGCGTGCTCGAAGGGTACGCAGACGCCGATGGTTCGATGGGCGAGGACCGCCGCGCCATCACTGGCTATGCGTTCCTTATCGATGGCGGCGCCGTATCCTGGTCGTCCAAGCGCCAGGAAATCGTCTCGCTTTCGACTACCGAGAGCGAGTACGTAGCAGCAACGCACGGCGGCAAG